>WBMW01000877.1:13867-56965 GCA_013396635.1 Penelope pileata
GGAGAGGAGAGGAGAGGAGAGCGACCTGGGGCTGTTCAGCCTGGAGAAGAGAAGAATGACAGGGTATTTTATCAATGTTTATGAATATCTAAAGCTCAGGAGGCAAAGGAACGAGGCCAGACTCTTTTCAGTTATGTGTAGTGATAGAACAACGGGCAATGGCACAAACTGGAACATAGGAAGTTCTGCACAAACGTGCATAAGAACTTCTTCATGGTGAGGGTGACGGAGCACTGGAACAGGCTGCCCAGGGAGGTTGTGGGGTCTCCTCCTCTGGAGATATTCAAGATTCATCTGGATGAATATCTGCATGACTTGCTGTGGTGAACCTGCAGGGCGATTGAACTTGATGATCCCTAGAGTTCCCCTCCAACCCCTACAGTTCTGTGATTCTGTGTTTTGTCTGTGTCATCAGCAAATTTCCAGGTGAAAAGCCAAATCTTTCAAAATATTTATTTGCAACTGTTTATGAAGAATGCTCACTCGTTAAATTTAAGTCCTTTTTCACTCTACTGAGCATGCTATATATGATGCATGTTTAAGTGCTCATTTTTTACGTTTTGTAGTATGCACTTGGATTCCTTTTTTTCAAGAAGGCTTAGTCAAACCTGTTTAAAGAAACAATATTCCTGTTCTATTAAGAAGTATAAAGTTCAACTTATTTATCTCATCCTGGTGGGGATGAACTTACCATTAAGTACCTGCCTAAGGAAAGGACTGGATTGGCCTCTGGTGCCAGTTAAAAAAGGTGCAGTTGAAAAAGGATTGGACTGGCCTTTGTAGTTCAGCAAACAAAAATAGCCTATGTTCCAAAAGCAGGAAATTAGATGGGAAAGGAAACAGTAATTTTTAACAATAAGAGCAACTAATAATTGTAAAAAGTTATCTGAGGATTTGGAACATCTTAGAGAGGCATATACCAAGATTGTCTATCATTATAAATTTTATTCAATAACGAGGTAAAGATTGATGTAGGAAGAAGCATTTGTGAAATTCCATTAGCACTGTTAAAGAAGAGGTGAGATTAACAGAGAAATGTTTCTGGATTTGTGCTTACATTGTAAACCAATACAGGAGAGTCATCAGTTGGACTTATCTGGCTGGATAGAAAATATTGGTGGTGTTAAATTATTTGCTGGATACTTCTTTGAAATGCAGTTAAGCTTAAAAACTGTTTCTTAGCTACAGTTTCAACCAATACACATTAAGTCATCCTACCTCTATCACCTGCTTTTTCAGAAACATGCTCATGCTGCTCTATTTCTATGAAAAGAACTTTGGTCTGTGGCAAAAGAGCATACAAAATACAAGGAGAACAATGCCACTGCGATGGAAAATTATCTGTCACATGTGTAATGTATTCAATTTTTTAAAACTACCACAAATAATGAGAAATAAAGGTTATTTAAGATCCAGCTGAAGCAACAATAGCAGGAAAATAATATTCATTCTGAAAAAGAAAGGGAGAGAGGGAAGAGCTGTAGTTGAAATCTTCATATATTGCTTTTTCTCCAAGGTTAATCACTATTTGGAATTCTTTAGCCCAAGAAGAATTAGCTAACTGAGACTCAGACTGATAAATCTACCTGTGTAACCATTTTATGGCACAACAATGCTAACTAAAGTCATGTAGGAAGAGAGCAACATGGATCATGAAATTCCACTTCATGTGAACAGATTATTGCAGCAGTTCACAAACCTTTCAGTAATTCATTTTTATGAAATCAAGAAGTTTCAACAGTATCCATCAATAAACTTTGTTAATAATATAACAACATAACATAATGTTACATATAACATAAAAATAACATAGCATAACATAATAAAATGCAATCCCATTTCACTTTGATTGTTTAGTTAAAATTAAGGCTGCTTAGTCGTTTAATAGTGAGAAGGACAGAGAGATGGAGGAAATGGGACTGGGAGGAAAAACTGCTCTCAGGGCCCACTGTGACTGAAATTCGTCCTGTGGGCATAAGTCCCTGGAGTATTAGAAACTATAATCAAACCATATATATTTGTCATCAGGTCAACATGTTGTACTACCATTCTGGTTATCCTTGTTGCTATAGCTGCCACATGAGCACAGCAGCAGATTGTCTCTCTTTCCCTCTAAAATTCCAGGCCAATAATCCCCTGGTAGGTAGAAATTCTTCTGAGCCAGTTTCCTGGCTATTCTTGGGAAAATTAAAATAAAAAATAAAATAATAACAAAACAAATAAATAAAACAAAACAACAACAGTTATTTTTCTAATGATACACATGGACTACTTGATATCTTTGGAGATGTTCCAGCAGCTTATAAACAGAATCCCCCATGGTTTCTGAAGTTATCTAATCTAGCTTTCCTATATTTTGCATGAAACCTGATCAGCTTTAAAGCATGAGTACCATCTATTTCCTTGCTGATATACAATGACAATGATGTTGATGTTGATACTGCTACTGGGAGACAGGAGTAAAGGACATACATAGAAATATGAGTGAATGGAGAAAGCTAGAAAAATACATTCTCAAGGATGGCTTTCTGTTGATATAATTATAATATACACATACATATACATAGCATTTTTTTGCATATATTTAGATTATAGCATTAGAAAATGCAATGATTTTACAATGTCCAAGTCAAACTTCAATTTTTGCAGTATATGACCACAGATTTGAGGCATTACATTTTCTTCTCTTGTTTGAAGAAATTACTTTTTAATTATTTTGTAGGGTTTGAATCTTCTACTTAAGCTTCTTGGAATGATGCCAGAAATGTGCTCCATCACCAGCCTAAATGACAGGAGTAATTTGGTTTTACATGTACTATTTTTGTTCCTGTAAATGTTCTATAAACCATTCTGTTAAAATTCAGAAAAAGAAGACATAGTGATTTAAGCTTGTACTAGAATTTGTAATGTGTTATTTACTTCCGACTTTATTGTTTTACTTTAATGTGATCTAATATATAACTGTTTTTGTATATTTATTTCCTTTTTTGGGGCTGGCGTTAGCAGCTAAATAGGTGCTGATATTGAATTTCAAATCTGCTTATATCTCAGTGCAATCTAATGACAGTATCTTGATTAAGCATTGGTATCGTTAAACACACAGGTCAGCTGTATGATGCCTTTTCATAGCTTTTACATATTTGAACCTTAGCAATCCTATACGTGCCTCCGTGAACTGTGGAATATCAGGCAGCTATCAAGGTCATCATTTGCCTGACAAATGATGTAAATTAGACCTTTTTCAAACAAGCATTACAGGTGAAGCACAATACATGCCACAGAATCAGAAACTTACATCTAAGCCGCATTACAATTAAAAAAAAAAAAGAGAGAAAGACAGAGACAGACAGGTTTCTGTTCCAGACCATGTTCCAGAAGCAGCTGTTTGACATGTTTTTTTCATTTCTAGATACTGCTCATTAATTTGAGATACCTATGGGATAATATTTTATCTCTTTCTGAAGCACAAGCTTGAGCAAGTGAGTTGGTCCAAATGGTCTCTGAAGGTCACTTCCAAACTTAACCATTCTGTAATTCTGTGATTCAATAATCTCACTGTAAATAATAAAACTGTTTACATTGGAATTTTGAAAATTTGACTCAAGTATAATGGAGAACTTTTGCGAACTCAAGTACAGCTATACTTCTCAGGAAATTTCTATTCTTGAAATATATCTTGTCTGGCTAGGCTATACCTGTCTGACACAAACTGGATGTTCACTATCAGAAAGGTGCATTTCTTAACAACTATTTCTCTAGGTTCCCATTTCAGATATAGGGCAGACAAATTTGTTCTATAAACCTTGGTTATACATTAAAAACTCTTCTTTTGTCCTTCAATACTAAGTGCCTCTTTTACCAGTGGTAGAGGATTTCTATATAAGGAATAATGGAATAGTAAAAAATCTTATTTCTCCTCTCTTTCTGAAAATTCCTAAAAAATGCCCTGTCTATGCTGCAAGCACACTTAAAACAGCATCTTTGAAAACTAAGTTAAAAAAAAAAGAATCCTTTTCATCAAGGATTTCAGTTTATTTCCAGACCTAATTGGTCAAATCTTACACAACATTACCCTTTCACTTATCATTAAGCTGTAAATAAAATATTCTGTTCCTGCTACACTGTAGTGTGTAAAACAGAAGTATTTACCAGGGCTGCTCTGAAAGTAATGCCTCCTACTTTATTACGTTGACCCATGACATCAGAGGCAGATGTCGGTGGTATGGCAGTAGATATTGAACCTTCCTGTCAATATTCCATTATGTTTTGTTGCCATGTGACAGATGGTGGCAGAGGGCACGCTGTCAAACGGCGTCTGACATGGGAGTACATAGGAAGTAAAGGTGTGTAACTCATTCCTCCATGTGGAAAAATGGCACCAACTGACATTCGTTGACACTTGATGAACATTTGTGGAAACCAAACAGTGGACATGAGCACAGTGAGGCGAGGGGTGGTGTTTCAGCAGGGGCAACAACAGGTCACTTCCTCTGGTGCATATTTTTATGGGTGCAGCATGAAGGCTTTTTCATCACTAGTAAAAATGCATAATGAATGGTGGTGACTGAGTTGAAAAATAGTGTTTGTAGCTGAGAATTTGTTCTCTCAAATAGTGCTATTGTGCTCCTTCTATCTGTTGTAGTTTCTGTGGAAATAAATAGGATGCATAGGTTACTTTTGGAGCAACCTATGTACTTGTGTAAGAAAGAAAATAATATATTCTGGATTTGAAAAAAAAAATTCTTTCCTTGTTTTATTTATCATATTAAAATGATACTGTTACTGAGGTTGAAAATTTAAAGTAAAACCCCCATAGAATTAGTTCAATTTATCACATCTCTGTCACCACTATGTAGATGGCACATATGAATAATGTAGAGTGAATTAAAAATACTGTGTAGCCGGAGAGAAGTGATAGGGGAAAAACTGCCCTGAAAAGGAAAATCTTTCTATAAATTATGTTGACTGTTCCATAAAAAAAAAGCAAATGATTCATAAGGAGCAATTCTTCTTTTTTTTTCCCTCAGTAAACTTTTCCCAGACTGATTTGTGATAATGCTTTCAGTATGGACTTAATACTTTACACAGCTATATTTGAAATAATTCATTAAGACTGCTGCTTTAATCATTTATTGCATTGTTTGATATATGATTGGTTACCTAAATTGCACAATATTCCTATAATGTGGTTAATGGAAGTATGATCCTGCATTCTTACATGTCCCTTGGGTCCCTCAAGCTTCAGGTATGCTGCCCATTATTTTGCTACATGATAGAGAAATATTCTGTTTAATAGAGACTAGAAGATGCATCTTCCTCATCGATGCCGCTGTTTCCAGCTCTCAGAAAAGCTGAGGCTGCAAGATGCTGAATGGCCCAGGCATCAAGATAAAATCTTTATCACTGTTTAGGTACCTGAGGAAGTGTGTAGTTACCTTGGAAGCATCCAAAACTTTTTAGTTTTGGGACAACTTTTCTAAAAAGAATAAAATGCTTTAATGTTTCCTCAAGCAACAGCTACTCTCAAAACTAGTCTAATAGCAAATAAACATATTTATGTAAAAATATCCAAAGCAAACAATGCATTTGAAATGTTTGTAGGAACGACTGAGTAGAAACAAAAGGAAAATATCTCCAATATTAATTTAAGCTTGCATTTAAAAGTCTACTTATCTTCCTCCATATAAACTTCAATGAACAATTGAAACCTTTCATAGCTTCATTCTCTGGTTCTCACTTAAGCCTGTATTGCATGATACTGAATTTAAGTCCAGATCTAACTTCAGGGTTCATTCAGATTTAAATCTTTCCTCTGTCTTTTCACCTGCATATTCTTTCAGCTGTCTCCTATGAAGCCAAGAAAGAAAGAGTATATAATTTCTCTTAGTATCTAACAAGAAGTCATCATTGGTTCTCAGGAGTCAATTGCTGACTCTGACTGTTTGATTAACCCGTAAGTATTTAATTCCTTCTGAGACACAATGCCTCTGTATCCACAAAATAAACTATACTGCTTTTAATGGAATTGAAAAGTTAATCATCAAAGAAAGCAGAGAGCAACTGTGAATTGAACACACCTTAAATTGCTACTTAGGAGGTTGTTCTTAATAGATTATTCTTTCACTTCTAGCTTTGTGAAAATTCTGAACTTTACAAAGTCAATAATCTTATTATTCTTTTTTCTTTTGTACGTTGAGGTCTATAGTATCTCCCTACAATCTTTGATTCCTTTTTTATCTTAAGGATTCTGTATTGATCAGAATTACATAGTCTTCCAAGTTCAATAAATAATTTATATTTTATTAGTATTTCCTGAGACATATGGAGACGCATATCATTTTATTAACTCGTCTTAACAAAGAACCAAGATTACCAAAAAGCTTATGAAAATGAATTGAAAGTCAAATACACACATCCACTTCTCTGTGAGTCTGATAACTTTCACCTTGTGCTTCCTTTTTAAAAATATCCCATACTAACAGATGAAATATGAGATTCTGGTTGCATGATTTTGTCTGACATTATTTCTGTAACCTAAAGTCACTGCTTTTTCTTATGTTGCAGTATAGTCACAGTAGTGTCCTTCATGACACAGAAGATACTTTTAACAAATATGAAGAGAATATCTTTTACAGAAATATAACCCAACATAATGGTATGCTTTCTGTTATGAGTAGACAGATCTTGAGAGAAGATTCAGAAGACCAGCTAGTGATTGTCTTTCCCATATGTTCTACTTAATTTGCATTCTCGGCAGAAAGACTGTGAATTAGGATCTCTACTGCATTACTAGCCAAATTCAGATATTTACAGCAGAAACATAGCAAGCAAGAATAAACAAAGAGCAGACATTCCCATTAAAGTCATAATTGTAGTAAAGTAGATGAAAGCTTTTGGAATTATGAACATGTTAACTAATTCCAAGCTACCAAATATAAACTCTAAATAACATGACCCCCAGAAATAAGTCAGCAGATCTTGTCAATGGTATTCATGAAAATATTCATGAAGCTTTTTTTAATTTTCATTATTTGACCCTGTAGCTAAGGATGCCATTTATAAAAGAACAACACTGCATTTTATTTTAAGAAGTACAAATAATTTCATTTTGTAATACACAGAGTCTTTAAGAAATAAATATTAAAAAATATGTTCTTATTGTCGGTTTGCTCCAATTTTCATTGAGAACAAAGTAGCTGAGTATTTTTTAATCTTAATATAAGTACAGAGCAGTTGGGTTGTTGTAAATGTCAGCAGGAGGAATTCACATAAGAAATAACCTGGTATTAATATTAATAAATGTGCTCATTGGATTCAAATATTCTTACAATAAAAGGTCACTGTTAGCTTTCATTTCCAAAATTAGAACTGGCTTTTAAAGTCTATTTAAAATAATAAAAAATGTGAACTGCTCCTGTCAGTCTTGCCTTTGTGATGACTTCTTTACTAAAGAAGGATAGATGTAGTAAGAATAATATTGGTAACGATTTTTGTTTTGTTGCAGATAAAAGTGTATTTTGCTCTGGCCAAAGCTAATAGGATTACTATTCCAATCATCAGTGTTAACTGAATGATAACTCTGCTAAATAAATTCCATCAACCATTGTTTTCATCTACCTTTCCTCCATTTGTCGTTAACAAAGTATACATTTTTTGTCATCCACTTACCTGTTTACTTGACAGACAAAATAACTTTTAGCATCCAGACACTGCATTTATAGAAGTAAAAATGTTGTTACATTTATTTCATTATTGTACAATAAAAAGAATTGTTATTAGCTCCTGACTAGACTACTTTATCTATTAAAACAGCTGTTAGAACAGATGTACTCTCTTCTACAGAAGTTGATGAAATTCTATTGATGGCTAACCTTGTAGAAAATTTTCATAGAATCATAGAATGGTTCAGGTTGGAAGGGACCTTAGAGATCAGCTTGTTCCAGCACCCCTGCCATGGGCAAGGACACCTCCCACTAGACCAGGTTGCCCAAAGCCCCATCCAGCCTGGCTTTGAATACTTCCAGGGAGGGAGCATCAACGACTTCCCTGGGCAACCTGTTCCAGTGTCTCACCACCCTCACAGGGAAGAATTTCTTCCTTATATCTAGTCTAAATCTACCCTCTTCCACTTTATAACCATTACCCCTTGTCCTTTCATTATCTATCTTTGTAAAAAGCCCCTCCCCAGCTTTCCTGTAGGCCCCCTTCAGGTCCTGGAAGGCTGCTATCAGGTCCCCCCACAGCCTTCTCTTCTCCAGNTGTCCAGGTCCCTCTGGATGGCATCCCTTCCCTCTGGCGGATCAACTACACCACACAGCTTGGCATCATCTGCAAACTTGCTGAGGGTGCAACTATTTTTCTGTAGTTTGGTTAATAGTGGTATTGTTAGTAGTGATAATAGTTTAGTTTACCCTGTTAATAGTTTAACTCTGATAATAGTTTACTCTGTTGCATATATATTTGGATATCAGCATCCCATGGCTGTTTTCTCAATTGAGGTTAGTGACAACTGTGAATGAGATAAGCAAAAAGCTACTTATAAAAAACTACTTAAAAATATTTATGTGTTTAATTTAATGTGTCTGTATGTAGCCTCATGATCACAGGCACTGGTTCTCATGGGGGACTTCAATAATCCTGATATTTGTTGCATAAGCAACACTGCGAAGCACACAGGGTCCAGGAAGTTCCTGCAATGCACTGAAGGTAGTTTTCTGATGCAGATGGTGACAAAGAGCTGACAGAGGAGCTGACGAGGACAGGTGTGCTGTTGGACCTTGTTCTTGCTAATAAGGAATGGTTATTCAGGAATGTGTAGGTTGGGGGCAGCCTGGAAAGCAGCAATCATGAGGTAGAAGGGTTCAGAAACTTGTATGGAGGAAGCAAAATTATAAGGAGGATCACAAACCTGGACTTTAGGAGAGCCAATTTTGACCCCTTCAAGTATATAGTTGGAGGTATCCCATGGGCTAGAGTACTGGAAGTTAAGGGAGCCCAAGAGAGTTGGTGGACACATAAACACTTCTTCCAAGCTCGAGGTCAGAGCATAAATAACAGCAGGAAATCAGGCAAAAGTGCATGGATGAGCAAGGTGCTCATGGATAAGCTCTAATGCAAAAAGAAAATCTCTGATATGTGGAAAAAGGGCCTGGCCACTTGGGAGGAGTATAGGAATGCTGTCAGGACCTGCAGGGATGAAACGAGAAAGTCTAAGACCTACTCAGAATTAAATCTGGCAAGAGAGGTCAAGAACAAAAATAAAGACTGTTTTAAGTACGCTAATAGCAAAAGGAAGACTATGGGAAATGTAGGTCCACTAATAACGAGGTGGGTGCCCAGGTAACAGCAGACACTGAGAAGGCAGATATACTCAATGTATTCTTTGCTTCAGTCTTACTGCTAAGCCTTGACCCTTGGAAATCCCTGACCCTGGAGGTAAGAGAGAGAGTTTGGGGAAAGGAAGACCTCCCTTGTTTGAGGGGGCCTGAGTAGATATTATCTAGAAAAAATCCATGGACCCCAACAGGATGCACACACGTGCTGAGGGGCCTGGGACTGTTCTACCCGGAGCAAAGAAGACTGAGAGGAGATCTTATCACTGTTTATAAATGTCTAAAGCTCAGGAATTTAACGGATGAGACCAGCCTCTCTTCAGTGGTGTGCAGTGACAGAACGAGGAGTAGTGGGCAAAAAGTGAAACACTAGAAGTTACACAGAAACACGAGGAAGAACTTCTTTACTGTGAAGGTGACAGAGCACTAGCATAAGATGCTGGTTGGGTTGTGGAGTCTCCTTCTCTGGAGATTTTCAAGACTCACCTGGATACTTTCCTGTGCAACATACTGTTGAGAACCTGCTTTTAGCAGGGGGATTGGACTTGATGATCTCCAGAGGTCCTTCCAGCTACTGCAATTCCGTGATTATATATATGCCTGTCACACTGAAAGTAATGCCACTTATTTATTTCTATGGAAACTACAACAGACACAAAGAACACAATAACACTATATGATAGAGAAAATTCTCAGTTACAAAACAGTATTTTTCAGCACAGTCACCACCGTTCTCTATATAATGAACAAGAGTCTACATTTTGTGCTTGCAAAAATGTGCACCAGAGAGGGTGATTCACTGTCGCTGTCACCACAGCTGAAATGCACCATCCACTGCTTCAGTGTGCTAACATGCAATGTTTGGTCTTCATAAACATTTACCAAGCATCAGTGAATGTAAATGACTGCCATTTTTTCCTCAGGGAGGAATTCCATACATTTTCTTCATATTCGCTGCCATTATGCTGCAATCTGTTGCACAGCAACAAAATGTAATAGTGTATAGGCAGAAAGGTTCAATCTCTACTGCCATACAACCAACATCATGTCATTGTATAAGCTGAAGGTATTTTTTTTCCATACTATCTTACTAATGAAAACCATATAGAAGGCATGAGAATGTTCCACTTACTTCAAAAAAATATACATGTTTTTCTGCATTTCCATTTCTGCATGCGGCAAAGAAATGTTTCTCAGACAGTGTTAGGATTTGTGATTTGGACTAGATGCACCAAGGAGCAGGAGCAATTAAACATGTATAAGCTGTGTGTATTTAATCAGCAAACACAAGATGTACTAGTTTTGTTCTTTAGAAATCAGAACATTCTGTTGTTTTCCACCAGGTTAAAATGAGTAGCGGGACATAAGCCCCTACATACTAATGATTTTGATGAATTACTCTTATACCAAGAAAATCTAAGGAGGAGAAAATTTATGAATAGGCAGCAAGCTTGCTCAAAAAATGACAGGCCTATGCACAGTGCATTTGCCCTACGCAAGCATTAGAACTGTAGAGTCTCTAGGTTGGAAAGGACCTACGAGATTGTCTAGTCCAACCATCCTCCTACCATCAATATTTCCCAATAAAATACTAAATTATATCCCTTAACATCTCATCCAGATGTTTCTTGAATGCCACCAGGGATGGTGACTCCACCACCTCCCTGGCCAGGCCGTTCCAGTGCCTGACCACTCTTTAGGAGAAGTTTTTCCTTATATTCAACCTAAATATCCCCTGGCACAATTTGTGGCCATTTCCTCGAGTCTTATCTTTAGTTACCTACAGTACAATCTTTAAGGGAGGACAAGCAGTTATAACCCACCATCCTCTTCAACTTCATGATCCATGACAATTTTGGTGGTATTTTTCCAATGATTATAGCTGTTCTCTTCACTATCTTAAAGCTAATTTTCTGCTTAATTAGCTCCAATCCTCATTCTCTGGCAGACAATTCAAAACCCTTGAGTGAGTGCCTTCTGATCTGAATACCTATTAATATTTAATATTTCTCATTTTAATATCTTACTTTTCACACGATCATTTAATGTATATAATAATTATTTCAAGAATGAACACTTCTTTTGATTTAACTGGGTAGAGTTACATATTGTTAATACACTATCTCCTTAGATGGTGAAAGAAAAGACCTAGTTCTATGAACATTTGAGCTCATGCTTTTCCCACTTGTATTGCAGGAGGAGCAGACCAACAGGTCACTGAGTCCCTTCAGCTCTTTTACTCTCAAGGATTCGTGCTCATATCTGATAAGACTGATCTTTGCAGTCATGGAAGTAGTACGGTGAGAGATATATCCCCTTAATAGCTACTGATGTTTCCCTCTGAAATCTTCATCTCTCTCTTTGACTTCTCATTAACAAAACATTAAAACAACATCTTTCAATTAACTCCTTGCAGTTAAGGAGAAAAATATCATGGCAATAATTAAAGTTTTAAAATTTAAAAATGGATTCATAAAGAAGATAATAAGATTATTATTACTGAGAGAAAATCTGGAAAGGTCCATGCTCAACCTTATTACTATAAGCAAGCCAAATATTGACACATTTAACTTACATTAGAGAGCAGATCTTTGCTTAAACTGCTGTTGAATACAGAGACCCAATTTTTTGATCTTGAAAAGCTAAAAAGTGTATTACAGGGAGATGGAGTAAAAGTGAGCATCTTAGGCATTCTGGGTTATTTGAAACCATCAACATTCAGATGGTTGAATACTCAGATAGATATATTATACTCAGTAACTCTCTTGTTTACTGAAAATGACGAACCATCCTAACCACACTAATGAAGTACATTACATAACTGTCAGGAAATTATTTTTCCTGTATTTTCCTACTCTGTTTTCTGTGGAATCTGAAAAAAAACATCTGGCTATTACTATATGTCATATTGTTGATACAAAAAGAGATAGTGCACTCTGGAATTTAAGATACAAAATTTTGCAATGTCTATGATGATTTATTAAAAGAAAATACTTCTATAAATATATGTCTACCATTTTGTTGCTACGGACTATGATAAAAATCTAAGTATTTGTAAAGTACTGTTGGATAAACTCTCTGAACATGAAAATTTACAGTTCAAGAAAACTGATGCAAGAAATTTTCTTTTGCATTCCTGTTGTTGTGAATTACACAGTAGATAAGATGGAAACAGATTTTTACTGATTAAACTCACAGTAATATTGCTTAATATTGACTCCTGCCAGCACTGAAGATCTCCCCAGAAACAGTATCATCTTGCTATTACAGTCAAGTTCATTGAGCATATAGAAAACTACTTTTATTACTCCATTTACAAAAAAGAAAACAAAGCAAAATAAAATAAATAAATAAATAAAACTCACCACTGACCAATGAAACAAAAACAAACAAAAAAGCCCACAAAAGATAAGTGTTCTGTAATTTGTACAAAATATTTCATTATTTTTCAACCAGCACTTTAGAGTCAAATATTTTTTAAAGAAGTTTTTACCACTATAAGAACAATTCATTGAGTTTGATATGTAAAACCTGAGTGGATGAAGCTCTCTTGGGTACATGAATCACTCAATATTCCTTCACCAAATGCAAAAAGTATAATTTATTGACTCGTGCAGTTTGTGACATTCAGTATTGTTATTATCATCTCAGTATCATCCAGCAGCTGTCTGAATTTAAACTGCATAAAAATGATGCTATATTTAAGTTACTCTCAATACACTCTAAGAGAATACTGATGTCATGAATCTCTGCCTTGTTCTTAAACTAAATTGTGGTAGAAAATATGTTGGGCAACATCTCTTGAAATTCAAAAGAACCTTTCTTGTTTTGTATCTTCCAGGACATTTTACCTCAGGTAGCACAGTATGGCCTGTTGTAATGGCACGAATTCTTATTAGAAAATTAGCCATTTAAAGTATCTGGAATGAATAGATAGATAGATAGATAGATAGATAGATAGATAGATAGATAGATAGATATAAAGAACAACAAAGAGAAATCAAATCAAACAAAATCACAGTAACTAAAAAAATTCAAACATAGTGGTTTAACAAATTAAATGTTAGTAGTGATCAAGGATCCAGTAAGATTTTTCACTGTTCGATCGTATCTGGTGGAAAACAAGACGGGTTATACTTTTTCTTTTGTGAAGCTACTCTGGCTTGTTTCCTTTTAAACCATCTCAATTTCTCATTTACCAAGTCGTTGTTTGAAAGACACATGAGTTTGATAGGTTTTTTATTTCAATTGAGAAAGAATCGAAAATTATTTTGTATTGTTAATTCTTTCCAGAAAAAGTTTTTGTAAACAATTCTAGCAAATGAAAAAATCAAGATTTGCTGGACTTGTACTTTTTTCAGATTGGCTATTGACATTCATACTAGCAGCACTAATTCTGAAAACGCTCAGAATATATACAACTAAAAATATAATTGCTAGATACATAATATCTTTTCAAATGTTATTAATGAGGCCAGCTTTATACTAACATTCCTTCTTATTGTTTCGTCTTCCAAATTATTGATTACAAGGCACTGTGTTGAACTGGGCTTCTGTGGAAAGAATCTAACTAGCATGTTTATTTTATCATTTATCTTGTTGGTCATTATATCATTTACTGTTCATTATAGCAAGAGATAAATTGCAGAAACGCTTAATATTGTTAGTTCAGCTTGGCTGCATCTTTTAGTGATACTAATTCTACTGAGCAGTTGGGCAAAATCAATGTCTGATGCTCGATTTGTATTAAATTATTCTTGTTATATGATTGAATCAACACTGTGCAGAGTTTTCTCAAGATAATTGATCAACTCTTATAAAACAAATTAATGTGATACATCAAACTTAAACTGAACTGTAGACCAAAACAGAACAAAAATGAACATTGAATAAAAGCCAAGATACATCAGGCCACACAGGTCCAGGTAATCATAACCCATTCTTTGGCTTATATGGCAGTAGGAACTCACAGTTTTGTATTTTAAATAAAATATCAAAATGCAGGATTAAAACAGAATTCTTAAGTCAGGAAGCCTATGAAATACAGAAAGGAAGTTCCCCAAGATTTTTTGTTCAAATTGACTCTCAAAATTTTATTTAGATTCCAGTTTAGTAGAGAATTTAGCAGGAATTTGGCTCATTACATGTAAGATATTAAGCACAAATTTTCTCCTCTTTTACTCTAGTGTGTTTAACTGTGTTTAGATCATGCCTCTTCTTATAGCTACAGTAGTATACACATAAATTGTTGTCACTGCTTACCAGGAAATCACTGACTTATATCCCAGATCTGCTGCTCATTTTAGCCCTTCTTATTTTGACAGTTAAAATGAGACTTGTTATTTTAAACAGTATTTTGTGAGCAATTTAGGTAGGAAAAGAATGGAAGGGAAATCCTTCATTTTACTTTTGTTCATTCACAGCAGTGGAGAAGGGATTTAAGAGGCAGTAGAGGAAAGATTTTACTCTATGTGAGTGTGAGGGAAGGGTGAAGTCACAGGGACATAATCTCGTGATTACAGAGAGTACAGAGAGTGATTACAGACTTCCAGTACACTGGAACAACTCACAGGACTAGAGCTATGCCATTGATGACTATGCTATGTGTAGGTAAGATAGATCAGCAAGGCGAGGCGGTGGAGTTGCTCTGGGAGAGAGCAAGTGGAATGTATTCAGCTCTTTCTATGCATGAATGATGAATGAGTTCGGAGCTTATGGGTAAGAATAAAGGGGAATGCTAATATGGGTTACACAATTGTGAGTATTTACTACAGGCCAACTGATTAGGATGAGGAAGCTGATGAGGCCATCACAAGTAGCCTCACAATCACAGGCACTGGTTCCCATGGGGGACTTCAGTCATCCTGATATTTGCTGGAAAAACAACACTGCCAGGCACATGCACTCCAGGAGGTTCTTGCAAAGCATTGACACGATGGTGGAAGAGCCAAAGAGGAGAAGTGTGCTGCTGGGCCTTGTACTTATAACAAAGAAGGATTGATTGGGAATATGAAGACTGAGGGCGGCCTTAGCTGCAGTGGCCATGAGATGGTAGAGTTCAGGATCTTGTGTGGAAGAAGGGGCGATAAGCAGAATTGCAACCATGGACTCCAGGAGAGACAACTTTGACCTCTTCAAATACCTCCTTGGAGGTACCCCATGCATTAGAACTCTGAAAGATAAAGGGACCTGAAAGAACTAGTCAACATTCAAGCACCACTTCCTCCAAGCTTAAGATCTGTGCATCTCTAAGAGTAAGAAATCGGACAAAAATAACAGGAAATCTGCATGGATGAGCAAGGAGCTTATGGACAAATTCAAATTGTGAGAAATATTTCGAATAATTCTTTGGAGACAGGATCTCTGATGAAGAAGTTTTTGCGATTGCAATGGCGGGTGTCCTGTAAAACAGGAACGTGCCTATGGAAAGAATACATCATATTTTATACCTTATTTTCCCATCGCTTGGTCCCTCTCCTGTTTCCCCATTGACTGGGTACTCCAAGCACACAACCAATCCCAACACTGATTTCTAAGTACAAATCATAATTCATTGCTAACCTGTTGGTTCTTTTTGGCATTCTCAATTGTGTTGTCTTAGTCAATATTCAACCTAGTCTCAAAGGAAAATCTTAAACTCAAAAAGAAACATTTCTTCCCAATGTTCAGCTTTATCTCAAGGGAACATCTTAAGCAGGTAGAGAGGAACATTTCAATACGTACATCTGTGCATGTATGTAGCGAACTACAGTCACTTCTCCTTGGATTTTTCCATTCTTTTACAAAAGCACAAAATTTAACTCTCACAAAAGGGAAGAAGGAAGTTTACAGAATGTGGAAAAAGGGTCTGGCCACTTGGGAGGAACATAAGACGTTGTCAAGGTATGTAGGGATGCCACAAGGAAGGCTAAGGCCCACTTCAAATTAAATCTGGTGAGGGAGGTCAAGGAAAAAAGAAGGCCTTTTTAAAGTACGTTAAGAACAAAAAGAATACTAGGGAAATTGTGAGCAGCTGAGGGAGGTGGATGCCCTGATAAAGGAGCATACTGAGAAGCTAAAGTTACTGAATGTCTTCTTCTAAAAGAAGGGAGATGCATGTTGGGAAGAAATTATTTACTTAGAGGGTGGTGAGGCAATGGAATAGATAGCCTGGAAAAGCTCTGTATGCCCCACCCCTGGAGGCGTTCAACACCAGGCTGGATCGGGCACCGAGCAACTTGATCGATTGAACTCTGCCCATGGCAGATGATTGAAATTAGATGATCTTGAAGGTCCCTTTCAACCTAAGCCATTCTGTGGTTCTATGATTCTTTGCTTCAGTCTTTACTGCTAAGACTGGCCTTCAGGATTTCCGGAAACTGGAGGTAAGACAGAGTCTAAAGAAAGAAAGACTTTCCCTTGTTTGAGGAGGATCTGGTTAGAGATTATCCAGGCTAACTCAACACACACAGATCCATGTGTCGTGATGGAATGCACCCATGAGTGTCGAGGAAATTGGTAGAAATGATTATCTAACCATTCTCTATCAACTTTGGAGGGTCATGAAGAATGAGAGAAGTGCCTGAGGACTGGAGGAAAGACAATGTCATTCCAGTCTTCAAAAAGAGCAAGGAGGATCCAGGCAACTACAGGACAGTCAGCTTCACCTCCACCATGTTCCACCACATGGTAAGGTGGTGGAACAACTTATTCTGGATGCTGTCTCCAGGCAATCAGAAGAAATGAAAATTATCAAGAATAGTCGACATGAATTCACCAGGGGCAAATCATGTTTGAACAATCTGGTGGCCTTCCATGATTTCATGACTGGCTGAGGAAATGAGGAGACAGCAGCGGATGTTATCTACCTTGACTTCAGCAAGGCTTTTGGCATTGTATCCACAACATCCTTGTAGGTAAGCTTAGGAAGAGCAGGACAGATGAGTAGACAGTGAGGAGGATAGAGAACTGGCTGACAGGTAGAGCTCAGCGGGTTGTGATCAGCAACGCAGAGTCTAGTTGGAGGTCTGTAGCTAGCGGTGTTCCCCAGCCGTCAGTAATGGGTCCGATCTTGTTCAACATGTTTGTCAATGACCGGGATTGAATAGATAGAGTACGCCCTCAGCAAGTTTGCTGATAATACAAAGCTGGGAGAAGTGGCTGACACACTAGAAGAATGTGCTGTCATCCAGTAAGTCCGGGACAGATGTCATGGTTCAATCTGGCAAGTACCTCATAACCCCAGAGAAAAGAACTTCAACTACATATCCCACTTAAAAATAAACAATCAAATAAACAAACAATCCTTTTTGCAAGGAAACATACATGAAAAGTTTTCTATAAATACAGACTTTCTTTTCCTGTGTATTTCCAAAATGTACCAGGTTCTACAGAACATAAACTTACTTACTATCACGAACAATAAAACAAAACACACTGTATTTACTGAAGTGATAACCTATACATTTGATTGCCACAATATTTTGAAAAATATTTACTAGTAGGCTAGTAAAACATCCTTTACTATTACAGTACTAAAAATGCTTTATAAAACCAAGATCATCTTTTCAGTGCTGACAGATCTTTTCTAAAAATGGTTTTAAAGGTAATGTCAAATAGTCCAGAACTCTTGCTTTGGAGTTTCAAATACAGAGAATATACGAATATGTACTTTTCTTTAGAAATATCTCTGCTGAATTTATTCAGCTGTATAAAATGTAAGTAAGCAACTGATGAATATAAGAATAGTTGTCTAGAAGTGGAGGAAGACTCAGAAAATTAATGTCTAGATAGCAAACTCATAGGTATTAAAACCCCAGGTCATGTCTTTACTAACTTCAAATGTAAGTTAGTTCAGTGGTACTGAAGTAACCCCAATGAGTTTCTGTATCACAAAGTTACAGTTTATCTATAGATTGCGGATATCTGCTTTTGAAATGCTTAGTAGTGATTCTACAAATTTACACTAAGAGCACTGGTGGGGCTGCAGTCTGTTTATGATCTAACTGGCATCCAGACTCTTTTTGAGCCATATTTAAAAACAGATAAATAGAAGAATGAATGAATGAATAAATAAACATTATCTTTTGAAAAATGAGAAATATTCTAAACATGGTTCAAAATTCTCTGTTGAAATATCTTAACATTCCAAAAGAAATGCAATTGAGGAAACATGTAGAAGTGAGGAAAATTCCGAAAGGTTATTTTTTCCCTGTGTTTGAGATCTTTTATAAATTTCTGTCTTCTGCTACATAGTTGTGTATCAGATTGAGATACTCCAGACAGGAATAGCATAGCTATGGAAATCATAGCACTTAATGTTGTCTATAGTATTTTCAAAGTATCAAAATCTGTCTTCTTTTTTTTTCTTCCATGTGCTTCTTTAAACATTTAATGTTTCCTCTGATTTCTATTCTGTTGTAAAATCTTAACCTAGCACTGTGACCTTGCTTTTGAGATCAGAATTTTAGTTCTCAGGTATTTTTGACTTTAAATATATTGGATAAATATTCTTTACAATCATTTGCCTACACACATTAGAGTTGATTAGCATGTTTCAATCATATATTATCCTTAATTTTCTGAAAAACATGACATATATTTTCATTTTGTGTGCTAAGCAAAATATAGAAGGAACATTCTTCCAATTGACATATGCTAATCAGCAGAATATGAATTCTACTTCTTATATGAGTAATTTAATATTTTACTGAAGATATAACAGTACTTCTAATTACTTGCATTAAGACATTTTCAAATGACAAGATTTAATATTTCTTCCATATCTGTTCAGAAAAGTTTAACTGTAATGAATATTTTTATTTTGTGCATTGTTGACTGACTTCTGCTACACAAGCATATGCTCAGTTTGTTCTTCATTTTCCTCCCTCAGACACAGTACTTGTGATTAATATCTCGTGTTGTGTTATCTCAGTTGTTAATGAAAAGCATTGGGTGTTCCCTTCACTACACAGAATGCAAACTTGTACAAAAAAATTCACAGGAGAACTCTTCATGAACACTACTAATTGCTTTGGAACAGTATTTGAAAATCTCAAATAATTTACCATTATAATAATGAGTAGTATAAACTGTAATTTTTCACAGTAATTAACTTGTGTCAGCACCATTATTTTTCATTAATTATAAATGAAAGTAATGAAAGATCACCCGCAGGAACAGATGTGTGAAATTGTCTCTAAGGTTCTGTTCTAGCCTTTTCTTTTTCCTCCAACGAGTTACATCGAAAATGGGATCCAGCTATGCAAGAATGTAGATGGTAGAATCTGGTAGAATCTAGAATCTGATATACTGGAAGAAAAGAACATTTAATAAAATTGTTGGCTCATATTTTAATTAAAATTGTTACTATCACTGGCAAATAGCAAAACATTTGAAACATTTTGTAGCTCATAGCTGAAAAAATAAGGAAAATCAATTTGGCAGTAAAATTTCCTATTTATTTAACAAATGGAAAAGTCTAATTGCGTATTTTGAAACTCTATGCCTCAGTTTAGCTTCATTAAGGATAAATTCAGGAAATACTTCCTGGCTTCTAAAAAGCTGCGATTTTATATTTAGTTAGTTAGTTTGCTTTTTTGTAAGGAGAAAATGAAGGAAAAATTAAATTGTATATGTTTAGATATTTTTTCTATTGTTCCCACATCTTCCATTCATCTCTTATGTTCACAGAATACACATAAGAAAAAGTTAATTTTGATTCTTATTGGGTTCTGCTGAATAAAAATAGTCTTAAAAAAAAAAAAAAACAAAAAACCACAGACTTCACTCCTGTGTACTTTCACCTAAATGATCTTCTCTTCTTTATTACCTAATTACTATATGAACATTAACAAAACTACTATGTTAGTAACATCTAGTCTTTTCCAATAAGAAAGAAATGCTAGAAAGACTTAAGAGATCGTATGGTGAACATGTGGTCCAGTTCCCTGCAATAAAGTACAAGGTTACAGAAGGCAGTAGTTCGATTAGTAAGGATCTCATCCAGCTGAATTCTGAGTAACTTTAAAGATTGAAATTGCATATCTCTGGGAAATTTGTGACGTTGCTTAACGTCTACATTAGAAATAACTTAGTCATAAAAACAATTGACTCTTGTAGAAGGCACTACTTAGAATATTCTTAGCAGTTATGAACTAGCTATATTATTAAAGTTTTTCACAGTCTCCTGTAAATAAAATAGTGCTTGAATAGGAATAACATTAACTTATTTTAGATGGTTACACATTTTTTTACAATTTGAAAACTTTTATTAAAAAAAGAAATATTTCTTTACAGCAATATTGGAGACACACAGTTATCTAGAATATACAACATAAAGTTAAATTACCATGTAGTCTATTTTAAAAATGTTAAGAAATAAACCTTTCTAGGGTAATTAAATATTGCAAACACATCCCTATTCATTAATGGATGTATATGTATTTCTGAATATATTTGGATGTTTTTGTATTGAATGTGTTGTCATTCACCCAGGAGTAAAAGAACATCTTTGTAGAGGAGTGTACCAGCAGAATGTATTTGTAGCCTGACAGTTTCTCTCTGAGAACGTTTAGTATTGGATATCTACGTAAGAGCATGAAAGAGAGAGCTCCATGACATTGGCTTTCATTTCTGATCTTTTGAAAATTTGACATAATGACTTACCAATACAGAAAATCATAAAACATTTTCAAAACACACTCAGCCTCACAGCTTTAAATTTTTTGCTTTGAAGTAGATTGAAAGAAAACACGATGAAATATACATAATATGTACATGACTTTGCAATGTAGAGAACATTTCATATAAACTATTTTTTATAACAAAATCCATCAGTCATTGAGTAGAATATGTTTCTTAGTGCAGAATTTTATAAAATTATTTCACATTCTTCTTTTATATTTTAAAATTTTTACAATTTTATATTTTGCTTCTGTTCTTCTGTTTTGGTAGTTGTTTCAAGGGTTTTGAGTAAAATATCTTATTGATTATAATACATGAACAATACCTGAGTATATATTTGAAAACAGAGGCAAGACATGTCAGGAGATATTCAGTAAAACTGTGCAATATTCAATATAAATTAACAGCTCTCAAAATTTATCCAATAACTTGATTATTTCAAACCCAAATAGGAATATTCTTGGAAACAGTCTACTAATTGAGGTAAGAAACATTTCATTGAGAATGGCATTAACATGTCATTATTTGTCTTTCTTATGTGATATAACTAGTGTCTTCAGTTTCCACCTGCTTCACATTTCCTCCCCTATTAACAGCCAACATACATATTCACACTGTAGTCAGAGACGTGCCTCATTTCCCTCAAGTAACTCCGATTATTAGATATCTTTTAGATGAAATGCAAATTCTTTCATTTTCCAGTTTCTATGAATGAGAAATCCAGGAGACTGCCACAACTCAGAAAGAGGAACAACAAAGGCAATAATGTGAAATTTCTGGTTAGGTAGAAACCGGAAAGGAGGGAGTTCCTGGTCACCAGAAACACTGTGGCATTTACTACTGTGATTATGGTAGGATTCTGCTGAGAGGCTAAGTAGTAGCAGTTGACCTCCGAGTAACTGTGGATCTCTTTCATATGCATGGAAGTTTGTGAACTGTTGTATTAAAAATGGTTGGAGAGGCGTAATACGATCTTAACTCATGATTCTTGTTCACTGCGAAAACAAAAGCATTTTTGTCTTTTAAATCTCTTTGTTCAAAAAAAAGAGGCTAGTATTTTTCTCAACCTTTGATGATAAATATTTGAATTCCATCCTAAGAGACAGTGAAGGTGTACTTTCACATAGCAAAACACAAAATTCAGTCAAAAACAAACTTCTTCATTAAACAGAAGTATGTGTAAAGTACATGTTTTTAATGATCAAAGCAAGGAAAAGAAATTTTACATTTTCAAGACAAGCTGTCTTGCTAGCATGAAAATTGCTAAATACAGAAATCTGGAAGGACAGAAACAAATATAGTTGTAAATATAATTAACTTAAATGCTTGCTTTCAGCGATTGATCACTTGCAGAGAGGAACTGAAGGAAAACAGTTTGCTGCTGTTTTCAATGTAATACATGAGCTCTTGAGAATGGGAGTAAAAACACTAAACAGAATGAACAGCTCTTCATTATTACTGTTTTGAACCCACATGCTACATGTAAAGCTTTCCAGGTCAGTGGAAAATTTGTAATCACATTGAGAATATTGAATCATGTTTTAAGATTGTAAGTTTCATAAAAAAGAAAACAGAAAACGAGAAACTGGAGATCTGTTGAGTCATGTGTGCCACAAAGTTTCCCAGAATTTTCCAGCTCACCTATAATTTTCTTTACTAGTCTATTCCAATCAATTTTCAGCAAATAAACCTTTTTTTTTTTTTTGGCATATTTGTTTCTTATTACTGATGCAGAGAAAACATTTTTCAAGGTACAAGGGAAAGGTTTATCTCTAGTCAACAGTATTCAACAACAGAATGATGATGCAACTTTTGCCTTAAAGAAATATCTTTTCTATGTACATCTCTAGTATTATGTTGAATACTATATTTTGTTTGAAAACAAGAAATGTTGTAAGATCATGCAAATTTTATAAAAAATTGCTGTAAGGAAATCAGAATGGCATAAAGCACATATTTCTATTATTGCTCAAGTCTCAAATGCAGCTGAGAGCATTATATGAACAAAAATTCTTACTCAAAAAACACTATGAAGGAATTAATTAGACAAATCATAACAGTTCATGAGGGAATACACTGATAGTATGACATTATCATATCCTAAACAGGAGTGTATCAGAAATAAAAAATAATAAAAAAAAAATTAAACCTATAATTAAAGTTTCCCTACAGATGTTACAAGGAAGACATTTTTTAACGTTTTTCAGCATTTAAATAATTTGATGTTATGGTTGTGATTTTGTCAGTTTAAACCCAGGTGCTCATCTGCAACTATTGTGAATTATATCTGCTGGTAACGTGGATTCTCAATAAATACATTCACTTGTTCATTCAGAAATTCACTGGAAAAACAAATTGATGCTAATGATACTTCCTTATTCACAGTCAAGTTTTAATTTTCCTAACTCATTAGCTAGAACTTATGGTTCTAGTATCATCTATGTAGTCCATGCATAGAAGATCTGACCTGCCCAGTAGCTTTGATCAAGACATTTAAAGAGGCTTTATAATCCTCACATTGATTATATTTGAATATTTCAGTTCCCTTGTTGGACTTCATTTAATCAAAAGTCTCTTTTAGATAATTACAGTAAAAGAAACAGCAGTACAGAAAAACAAATTCAGTCCAGTTATTGCGAGGCACCCTCTGTTTTGAAGTATATGTTTAGTAATCTTTTTTTTTCCATTAAAATTTGTACTAGAACCTAATAATATTGTTTACTATCAATGGAGAATCCATCTATTTCTAAAGAGAAATGTAAATTATTACCATGTTTTAGATAATTACTTCAGTGTAAGGTTGGTCCTATTAATACGGTGTTAAGGGCTAAATTTAATTCAATACTTCACAGTATTATAGAACACTTGAAGACAGAGAAAAGGGTAAAAATTAATAATTTTTAGAATACTTCTTTCTTTCTTTGGACAAATGACATCCATTATTATTCTTAATTTATAAAGCTCATAATGAATTACTACACGGTACTTGATAGCACTATTATTTGTGCAACAGATAATACAATTTGCTTATCAAGAAACATTGCATTACATGCAACATTCTAATGTCCCCTCTTTCAATAAGTGGTATCTAATATGAGAAAACTCATTCTTACAAAGTCTGTGACCTTTATGTGGTGGAAGGTATACATAAGTTTTCATGGGTTTAATAAACCCACCAGTCAGCAGAACCAATGCTAAACTAAACAAGTGAAAACATGTCCTCTGCTTAAGAACTTTTGTTGAAGCTAAGAAATGAGTGTATTGTCTCTAGCTGAAATTTGACACAGAGAAAGAAAGAGGAAGTAAAAGAGTAGTATGTTTGAAACTTCCAAAAATATCAAAAAACTTACAGGAAAAACTATGACAGATGAAATGAGAATAAATGTATTGAAGCTCTTTGTTTTATCAAAAACCTCTTACCACCAAAAGAATTGGAAAATTAATCTTCATATCTTAGAATACCAGAATTACCAGAAATATTTCATAGAAGAAATAGAGCTAAAAACAAAAGAAATGACATTAGGACATATTTAAATAAAAACAAAGAAAAAACAACAAGAATACAAACAAACAAACAAAAAAAAACACAGCTATTCAACCTCAAAATATCCTAAGAAAAGAAGACAACACAAAATAAAGTATTACAAAGACTCTCAAATATTGCCCAGTGAAATGGAGCTCTGGGAAAATGCAAAAAATTAGGAAAGTGATATAGTTTCCATGGGCTACGAAAACAAAGATAACTGCAGAATCACCCAAATTCAGTGAAACTCTATATCTTTTCTATTGTTTTTACCAAAATGCTGATAATCTCACCACCACAAGTCGTGTGGAAGTTTACAGAGACATTTGTGTACTTGGAAGGACTAAAAAGAAAATAAAATGGAACAACCAAACATAAGATAAATGGATCTGATCAATCTAGATCAATCTGATCTAGGAAATTAAAGGGATTTACAACCCACTTAGCAGATTGTTAGTTTAACAACCTTAAAAACTCAACACTGAAATTTCAGTACCAGTAAAGGAAGAGAAATGCAACAAGTCCAAAAAGGAGTAAATGCAATGAAATCCTGGCAATATCACTAGACAGTCTTACTGTGTTGAAAGGACAGTAGTGGAAAAAGAAATCAAGTAAATTTTGAAGACAATTCCTATGGCATTTTACTGAATCTTCCAAACAATCCTTAAAATCCCAACACTCCTAATTCAAAACTATCCTATTGAAGACCTATCCCTGGGAACATCTAAAGAGACGCTAAAACATCTGTTTAGTGAATGAGAAATTTAGGGAAGATTTGGCAATAGCTGAAAACTACAGAAATGTGTGAAGGACAGTGGTCAAACTGTCATTTGCATCGATTTTCTGTGTCTTTAATTATTGCTGTTCTGTGTTGGATATCTTATATCCTTCCTGAATATTTCTCTGCATTTATATCTTTGCTGGGTATTTCCCTGTATTTAATTTTTAAGCAATTAATTCAGATTCAATGTTCTTTTAATTTTTTCATATGTTCTTCAAGTTATTGGCAATATTTTAGAATTTTTAATAACATTTTCTTAATCCTTAAAATAAGGATAAGCAGAGTGTAAATATAACTGTTTAATAGCTATTCAGCATTAATAAAACAAAACAACAACCAAAAAATGATACACAAACAGTAATGGATTAAACTGAGATATAGAAACAGAAAATAACAGAAGATAAAGTAATAATAGCAAAGATGAGGTTTTTCATATCACTGACTGACAGGCCATTGAGTGAGACACAAACATTGTCATAAAGAGGAAGTTCACAGAATGATTTGTACTTCGAAAGGTGGGAGAAATAAAGCTATCATGGGTCTCAAGGGAAATGGCACACTTACAATAGGACTTTTGAGGGGTTTTGTGTGTATGAAGTTGTGCAAAACTTGTTACAGCATGTTTTATGTTATAAGATAACTGAGGAAACGTGCAAAACCTGTTACAGAGTGTTCAAAAGAAGACAAAAGTTAGGGGGAAAAGATGGAATTGAGGTGAACTTGGGGGAAGATGGGAAGGAAAGGTGCAAAAAAGAGCTGGCTGTGAGCAAACACTCAGCTGGTCAGTGTGCTTTCTTTACAAGACTTTCACTTCATTATTGTAGTCTATCTTCTCATTAAACTCCACTTATTCCTGCTTTTTGAGTGAGCTCATTGTTGTCCTGCATGGCTACAGGTGTGACTAATGAGTGAGCTCCACACAAGATCAACTAGCAAGCCAGGCTGTGTTCAGCTTTGCCTGGGTGCAGGTGAAGGCCCAGCTCTCTGCATGTCTGCAGAGGTAGCGGTGAGTGCTGTGGCACCTTTGAGACAACTGCTCCGCCCTGCACACCAGAGCAGCAATAAGCATACTGAGAGGATAAATCTTATCTTGATGATTCTGCTCTAAGTGTGAATGTCAGCCTATACATCTAACTAAACTATTTTTCTTGTGACTGTATCAAAACATCCTTTTTTTTTTTCCTTTTTCAAGAGAAACTGATATATAAAGAGATCTAGACATGGTACCAAATATCTTCTTCACCTTTATGTGGAAGCTTATCTCCTTGTATGTCTTTAAATATAAGAAACTGTAGTAAAAAATATAGGAAAGCATAGAGAGATTATTTCAAGATCCCACAAGTGAAGTCTTCATTAGTTGAATCTCCATTAAAAATAATTGTTTCTGAGATCAATTAAACACATTGTAATTCCTTCTAACACCTTCATCTCTACAAGCACCCTGTGGAAATAATTGAGTTCTGTTGACTTGTAATTATTCCACTTTAATTGTTGCTGTTTGAGAATCACTCCAAGTTCTGATGTAGAAGCAAATATTTGCTTATCACAACATCTGAATATCTAACTCTGTTTTTCCAAATAAAGAACAAAAAATATTTCTCATCTTCCATTACATCTTGATTTATATTTTTAAAATACTTTTGTTATATTGCAGTTATGTCTTTTTTTCCCCCAATTCCTTTTGATTTTTAGTCAGTGTTGTCTTCAATGGTTTTAAGCTTTCATTTTAATTGCCTTAATTTCAAAATTAACTATTTGTTTACTACTATCATACATACCTGTCTGTTTTTTGCTAATGGCATTTGCTCTCGTTAATTGAATGTTCCCAAGTAGCTTTAAATCCAGAATTTTTACATTATTATTGAATTGCATATTAAATTGTTCAGCTATCATACCTTGTAGCTTAAATGAAGACATGAATTACAGTCTGGAGTTGACTTAAATCATGTTTCTCCAAAGCCATCATGTTGCGCTACATCAGTTTTGTCTGTACAAATAATATAATCAGCTACCATCCATAAAAATGAGGAAACAAAAATATGCTGGAATCAAAACTAGGAATAAAGACATTCTCCAAATGACTTTAATGACAATTAGCATAATAACAGTCTATCAGAAATAAAGCATAAGAGAAATCTTTCCATTACGTGTTTTCAATACTTCAATACTCTTTCTTCTTAGTTATCAGCTTTACCATCAAAGTTGTAATTCTACCCTCTGGTGAACTGGTCTTTCCATGATTTGAAACATCAAAATCCGAGCTCAATTAATTAACATAATGCCAAATTACATGTAATTTATTTAATACTAACTGTGTAATTAGTGTATCTTAATTTGAGCTATTGAGTTCCGCACATAAGATTTATAATTGCTGGATCAATTTGCAGCTACCTGCTTACATTAGTAGGTATTTTCTTATGGAAGATTAAGATAGTATTTTTTAATGACCGCAGTAAAGTGGACTTTGTCTGCTTTACATTAAAATAAGCAGATCTCTTTAACTTCTGTAGAAATATTTATACATTCTGACGTCCCTAGTGTTTAAAAGTCCCTTACCAAAAAAAGGAAAAATGGTTCAGAAGACACATTTCTGCATGTGTACACACAAATGCATCTTCATTTTTACATCTGTACGTAATTTTCATAAAGTTTATAACTTCCTAACAAATTTCCATGCCATCAACTTACGGAGTTAACTACAACAACAAAATCATATTTAACAAAACACTTAAAGAAGCTCAACTGTGTATTGAGAAGTTTTCTGCTTTTATATTGACCTACAGGAACGTTTTTAAAAAATTACTCTTTACACCCTCTGAAGCCTTCACAAGCTTCTGTATTGTGGAAACAAAACACTTTTTAATGAACTAGTCTTCAAAGTAGATAAAGGGTTTTGGAGAGTACACTAATCAATCTGTGCATTTTGACCGTACCCATCACCAATGGAATCTTTGTAACAACAGCCCTGTCTCTGTTAGGAGGGGAAGAAAAAAAAAAGGTTGTAATGTCAAATGTAAGGAGACGGTGCCAGGTTCATTATCTACTATTATGCCTTTCCCTTCCAGGCTAGGGAACCAATTTATTTTTGCCAAAGTTAAACTCTGAAGTTTGATACCTACATGAACAAAACAATTGATAAAAGTAATTAGTGGGAAAGTTGTACAGACCACAACAACCTAAAAATCAGAAAACAGAAAAGGAACTGGGGAGAAGGGAAGAAGAAAAGAGAAAACAAAAATGAGCAAAATAATTAACCTATGAAGAAGTCAAGGAAGGGGATTCAGTCTTACAAATGTTTTCGTGGAGACTAAAGGATAGCCTTTGTTACCAGCTGCCTATAGTTAAGTTTGAAGAAACATATGGACCACACCTTAGAATGACTTTCTGGAGCATCTGCTGCAGCTGGCTCACTCAGCAGATGCTCAGTGGGTTTTTGCAGAGGAGCCAAGACCAGGACAGAAAATTACAACACACAGTTAGTTCCCCACTGGCACTTAAAGCATGCATGCAGATGCGTATGTTCATGCATCCAAATGCACAGTGCTTCCAGAATAATCTGAAAGATTTTTGTTCTCTAAGTATTATTTAAATATACTTTTGTATTAATATTTTTTTAATAGCACCATTGTTAAAAAAAGAAAAAAAAAGAGAAACTGTTTTAGCAGTAATTTCTTCCAGTTGGATTTTGAATGAAACTATTGATTTGATTTATGAACACACATTGAATTTTTTTCCTACTCAAGAAAAGAGATAAAAATGCAGTTTGACTTGGTGCCTTTTGGTAAAAAATAGACCAGCAAATAAGTCATTTTTAAATAATTTACAATATTTATTATTAAAACTGTGGAAAATTCTATAAAATCTGTTTAACATCAGCCTCAATCATTAACTGCACAGTGAAGTTTATTTGTAGCATATAGTCAGGAGATATTCAAAACAAAAAAATTTCTGTGTTTTAGTTCATAGAATTAAGAATTATTAAGTAATGGAGGTATCTAGAGACATGATATTTAGTCACTGAAAGTGAGTGAACTTTTTCTTAGAAAAGCTTAAAAGGAATCCCCTTCTCTTACTTCATTTAGTTCCTAAACTGCAAGAGAAAATAAAAAATCTAAAAAGCAGGAAACATTTCCAAAGCTAATGAAAGAAATGATAGTAGAAATCTAGGAGAACAAAAAAAGTATGAAGAAATGAGAAAGAGAGAAAACCTGTTGACTTTTTTCAAGAAGATCAAATATAGCTTAATAATAGCTTGCTTTTTTATGGTTAGACTTGTGTAAATGAACAGATATTTTCACTGCATAGAATATTGCTGTTGCAGAATGACATCAGTGTCAACATCAGATTTTCGAGGTATCAAGCAGTATTAGCATTTTGCCACTACAAAACAGAGGTGCAGCGTAAAGGTACACTAAATAATAAATAAATCATGGTTCCTGAATTAGAGATGCTCTGCTACGTTAATTAGTTCTTTCTTTCCTGTTAGCAGGTTGTTAGATTTGAAATAGCAGACCCTGTAACTATTTCATTGCTTTTCACTTTCACTAGGAATAACTCGTTCTCAAACAATCCTTGATACCTATCCAGCTAAAAGTAGTTCTTTTACATATATTCTGTATCTATTTAACCTTCAGATTCCCTCCGGGAAACTATTCAGCTTCTTTAGATAATCAGTATGTAATTCAATAGAAATATGAAGAGAAGGGCATTATAGAATTTAACTGAAATATTGCAAAGATGAAGTCACTGTTGCCAAGCCTTTCCTTGTCACTGCAGCAGAAATTTCATTCATTTACAGTGAAGTGCTACAGACTATGGGCCTTGTAATAAAGAATTCAAGTTAACAGTTTTGCTGCAGAAAGTGTTGAGGTTTTGATTGCAATGAGTATTGACCACAGCACAAATAAGTCCTTCTAGGCTCATGACTAACACTTCTGCAGAAGAAAAATTATATACTTGAAACAATATGAAGTTAGATTAAAGTTAGCTTCTCTGTTCATAGATACAACAAAAGCATTGAAATTAAACAGTTCGCTTTATTTTTTTTTAAACATTGGATGCAATAAGCTATTTTTGCATCAAAAAAATGCTACCAAAATGCACACATTCTATACTTTTCTTAAGTAAACCTCCTAAAAAGCCTTGCTCTTCTCTCGTTTGTTGTCCATAAGGGACCTGTCACCTTGGAATCTAATCCTGTAATTTACACAGGTGGAATTTACTAGAGGCACTACTGCTCTCTTCCAGTTAGTGTAAAATAGTAGTGCTTAAAATAGTAGCTTGGTATTGGTATTCCTTGCCAAGCCATGCCAGTTTCCAGTCTCCTCTGCCTGTTTTCTTATTCTGAGGGATGGAGAGCTCTTGTGCTCTCAGAAAGGCACCCTTAAAAAGCAGCCAGCTTTGCTCCACTCTTTTGTCTCTAAGGACAGCTTCCCAGAAGGTCTCATCCAACATTTCCTTAAACAGACTGAAATTCGCTTGCCTGAAGTTCTCTTTCCTGAAGTTCATGGTGCTGACTCCACTCTTTGCCAGGCCCACGTTCCTCAAGATCACAAACTCAATCAGAGCGTGATCACTGTAGCCCAGGTTGCCTCCTATCTTGATGTCATTAATGATCTCCTTCATGTTGGTGAGCGCCAGATCCAGTAGTGCTTCATCAATGATCAGTCTGCCCAATACCTGAACCAGAAAGCTATCGTCAATGGACTCCAGGAGTCTCCTGGATTACTTGCAGCCTGCCATATTGTTCTCCCAGCAGATATCCAGGTGGTCTCCATCAAGATGAGAGCCTACGAGCATGACATTTCTTGTAGCCGAAGCAAGAAAGCCATATCAACAGTCTGTCCTTGATCAGGTAGCCTGTAGTAGATCCCCGATCGCCATCTGTCCTTTATTGGTCCAATCTCTAATTTTAATCCACAGGATCTCAATTTGCTCATGAATGTTTCTCAGAGGGAGCTCCCTGAAGTCTATCCACTTTTCAACACACAGGGCAACTCCCCCGCCCCTCCTACCTTGCCTATCCTTTCTAAAAAGCTTGTAGCACTCAATGGTGGTATTCCAGTTATGTGAATCATCCCACTATGTTTTCATGCTAGTCTTTTTTGGAGCAGCTGGTTCTGGCTCTGATCTGACATGGGGCTGCTGCTGATCTCTGTTAACAAAGGCCACCTGTCCTGTCCCTCCCCCTGGTACCAAAATCTTCAGATAAGCCTAGTGCACTGTGAAAACTTGACACTTCAATATCTTCTGAATACAATATTATCTTTGAAAATAATTATTAAGAAGCGGCTATTGTGTACAAAACATGGATATTTCAAAGTCTTCACACCTCCTATGGTAACAGCTAGATGTTAAGAGAGTCTCTCCTAGTCATTTTGTGCCAGGAATAAATTTAAACAGCTGTGGAAACACGTATTCCTTTCTCAGCCAAACAAGGATCAAAATGAATGCAGCCCAGAGATCTCTCTTCTTCTAATCTTTCAACGATATAACTGAGTGTAGCATTCAGATTTCTATGGTTGCAGCATTTTACAGGTTTTTGCTACAGATTCTCATATCTTTGCTCTAGTAAGTGAGGTACAATTACACTTTAACATGTCTCTGAAATCCCAGCTATTAAAACCTTTTATTTCTTCACAGATCTTTTATCAACAAGACAACATGAGAAAGAAAACAGGTCCCTAACTAGTTCATAAATATCCAGTGTTTTATGACATCCTTAGAAATCTCTTACAGGAATGATATAACTGGGAATGCAAGGACTGCGTACCTGTTTTTCTATTTTCTCAGCTGAAAACAAAGATGACAGCACAAACTGTGGCCTGTGGGTTTTACGTTCACTTTCTCTAAGCTTCAGTCAGGCCACCAATGGCAGTACGTGCTCTACTTCCAGCATTCAAATTGTTGGCATGGATGCTGATATCTGAAACATTCACTCAAAGTTGCAGCAAACATGGAATAAGCAGCATTTAGGCAAACAAATACATGAATAAGTTTAAGATATAGTCAGGAATTTCAGATTCCTTGTGTAATATTGAACTCATGTCATTGAAGCTAACAACGTTATCTTCCTGAGACTGATTAAAGATTCTTTGAACTAAGGTTTTTTATCCAATAGAGTATGATGGTGTTCAGAGATGAATACATAATATTGTAATAATACAGAAATGTTGTTTTTCCTTCACTTTTTACACTAGAAGGAGCTCATCAAACCATTATTGATAGATTCAAATATTTATTATTTAGTTCTCTTTGGGTTATTATTGTCCCATATTTGTTTTGTATATATATATTATTTAGTTAGTTTGTTTTGTACTCTTTTTCCTTTTTTAATATTTAGAATATTGAAAACCAGAAACTGAAGTTACCATACTTCATTCCTGTGTTGCATGATATTCGTTTCACCTAGTGCGTAGTCAGTGTTATAAATTCCGTGGTGATGATAAGAAACAATCTTCATAATGATAAGTTATAAGCCTTTTCTTGTAGGGTCATACTGAAGGCTGGGTCATAAAACTTACTAACCAGATTTTAATTTGAATCCATACTTAATCATAGATTGTGTAGAATTTATTTGGGAAATTAGCAAGTAACTTGCCAAGTAAAGAAGACCATTAATTTAATACTTGAGATCTCAGGATTTAGATACTTTATATTTAGTAATCTTCTTATGCCCTTGAAAAAATATTCCACTACATTCTACCCAAAACAAAAATAAATTCCAAACAAAACTTTACTTTTTCAAAATAAAACCTGTGAGTTTTCTAAAAAAAATCACGATTTTTTGAATAAGGGCAACAGATATCTAATCTGAGGGCAGCTGATATCTAATCCTAGTAGTCCAGTTATACCGCAATATTTTCTGTGTCCCTATGTCCAGACATCATTTTTGTTAGAGGGATCATTGGCAAAGGAAAAGGTGGCCGGTGTTGAGCCACACACAAAAGTAACTGCATCTATGAAGGAATTTGAGAAGGAATCACCAGAAGGCTCAGCATGTAATACAGAACAGAAAATTAAAGTAAATGCATGGTACTGTAGGTGCACAACTGGTGAAATACTTACTTGTGGTTAATGGATTTTTAAAGCCACGAGCATTTCCTTTTTTTCCTATAAATTTACCAGAACATTTTGATTAGTGGAAAATCCATTACTTGTATGACAAGGGAACAACTGATTTTACAACACAGCTGCTGTGGCCATGCTATAGCTATTTGTATACCATAAGTATACTGACAATGTTATAAATCTTTACAACAATCTTCTCCAAAACTTTTCACTCTGCAGTTATCGCAGTTAGCTAAGAAGCATTAAACTAAATACCACATGATTTACAGATTAGACAGGCTAGCTAGTCCCAATAAACTGGCCAGGAGCTGTTGTTAATCGTCAACATCTGAATAACTTGTCTTTATAGCAAAGAATCAGTGGCTAGAGTCAGAGTTGTTAAATGCTCATGTGAGACAATGTTAAAAAAAAAAAAAAAAAAAAAGAAAAAACCCATAATGCTAAGACACCCCAATAAACATAGCTGAGTTTCATAAGAAAATGTTTGGCAGAATTATTCAAGCATGATGTGCAAAAGAGATAATCAGCAGGGTAAATTATGTTGCATGGACTGATAAGACTGATGGAATGCCAATTCCAATGAGAGTAACTCTGTAATAGTACAAAAATATTGCTAATACAATAAAGAATTCTATATCCATTCAATTACAATAGGATTTTTCAGTATACAATCTCAATCCTTGAGAAAAATGGTAGCTGTTAGTCCTCTGTTGCTATTGGTGGAGGAGAATAATGAAGTAATACTGGTAAACACCGTTATGCTGTTTCTATTTTAGAACTATTCATAACTATATTTTGAAGACATTCGAACCTCATGCTTATACAGCTCCTATTAAAATCAATGGGTGAAATTCACAGGTGGCATAGCCACTTTTTTTGGAGTGGAGTCATTTTAATGGAAAACAAACATATTTAGGAGCAAAGTGAGGTTTTATCAGCACACTGACAGAAAAGCGTTCCTTGATGACTTGATTAATTTCAGTTACAGTTACCCTTCATGCAAATATATCTAAAGCATAGTTACAGTAAATTCAAAACAAAGCATGCAATTCTAGAAAGTTCCACAAGTAATTATATACATTAGGGTTATTCAGTAGCTTAAACATAAATGATTAATTCCACTTGAGATCTTCATTGGTATCCTGCCTGGATGTCAGCGTATACAAAGAAGTACAATCACATCCATGTAGATTAGTCTGATATTTGAGAGTGTCTAGATATGCATATAATGACAACTGAAGACCACTCAAAGAGGTTTGTTGGAACATTTAACAAGCACAAAAATATAAATTTTCATAAATGGCATACTCTGAGCCAGTATAGATGGACAGGCCTATTGATACTTGATGATAGTCTGAAAGGAAGAAGGACGCCAAAGATAATGTCAAATTATCCCCAAATACCTCTAAATGAAATGTGGTTTAAATACATATCTTGATTGGCTCCCGTGAGAAGAGATTGCTTATAATTTTCTTTTTGTCTTTTTTTTTTGTCTTTTCAAGCACCATTTAATGATGAAAAAAGTAACAACCTGAATTGGAAATTAATGAAAGGGCTCCAATTTACTCAGCTGACTATATACACAACTTCTTGCAAAGTATCTGTTAAATCAGTTCAGATTTGTCAACAATCTGCTACTAAGTTAAGAATAACTCAGAAAAGCAACATATTTAGCTGGTAATGATCTTTGCTGAGACTAACATATGAAACACAATGAAGTTGACGTAATTCAGAGAAGTATGCTGATACGTGCATTGTGAGTGGGTGAAACAGTTGAATAAAACCTGAAAAGTCCAGTGCAGTGATTTTTTTTATATAGAAAATGTATCATCTGAGAAGTTTAATAGGTGTACTGGCCTTATATTTAAGGTATTTACATTACAAGGGTATCAAGCTTACTTTTTCTACTTGTATGAGGTTGCATCGTGATAATGTTGCCTCAAAATTTGCTCTCTTTCTGCTAGAGGACATCCCGTTATGTCATACTCCTACTCTTTCAGCTGCACAATGCCACACATATAGATAAATAGACTTCAATCCCTAGTTTGAACCCTCTGTATTCCTGTAGATTAGATGTGAAGAAGTCACAAGGAAAGATACCAAGATATAGAAAACTCAGAAGAAAATAAAAAGTGAAAATTTATTTGTGACAAATCTGTAAAAAGATTAGTATGACTAATGCTGTGTTCAGGTATCATTAATTTTGTATGTGGCTTCAGCTCCCTCTGACAAAATAACAAGACACATGAACAAAATTATTATAGCAATGTCAGAGTAACTACCAGTTTGATCTTAATATAGAGAAATCAGCTTCATATACTTGGTGAATGCTGATGATCATTATTCTTTCCTTGAAGAAGAATTTCATCCTTTCACTGTGTTTTTCAAATAAGAAATAATAGTGGAAGTGGGGCATGAACAAGGAAAATTTATAGCTCTCTAAGTCTATGCTTGGCCATCCACCATGAAACTTTTCAAAAACACTGCAACCCAAATACATATCAGTTAGGGGGCTCACTTGCATTTGGACAAGCTCTTATGATGAGCATAGTCTCACTATTCTCATCTTCCTGCAGCATAGCAGGTTTCTCTGACTATGGAAAACCATTCCTTGTAACATGAACTTCACAGATGATGAGTATAATTTATTATGTAATGAATTTGGTGATTTGATGTACATAAAAAATAACAATTATATAACAAAACAAGTAAAGCAAAAACAATAATGATGCCAAAAGCCTTAGAAACTTAATTCATGTTGGGCTAGGTGTAATGATTTTTCTTTTTAAAAGTCTGCTGCAAATTAAGTCAATGATGTGTTTTAACCTCAGTGGAAAATGTTGATTATGCAACATAAAAAAAAAAATAGTCTATTTAAAATCTGTTTGTACAGGCTATATGCAAGGACAATGCTCAAACAATTGCTGTAAACTGACAATAAGTTTTAGTGCTGCTAAATTCTATTTCAGTGGATAATTCTTAAGAATGTTGCTACAAAGAGTGCAACTCAATATAAAAGAAATGAAATGCCTTTTCTTGGATTTTACAGTATTAGAGATTCCCTAAGAAAGTAAAATGACTATTTAAATTTCTGCCTTTTTCTTGCTATTACTATACCTTTTGTTGCTTCTAATACTAAAACATAAGGAAGTCAAAAAGAAATAATATTTATCCATATAAAAATATTATTGATAGATGGCAGAACTGACTAAAAATGTTGCAGTTGAAAAAATCTATGTTAAGAAATAGACTCATTGAAACTGAATTATGGAAAGTGGAAATATTTTGTTGCTCATTGTAACAGCATTTCTCTGTGTTAATTGTTGTAAAGAACAGTTTGGCTGTTTGAGCACTATACTATTATGAATGTTATTGAGACTGCAATGCATTATCAGGTGTATAGTGAGTATTTTCACATTTTCCTCTGGATAATTCTATTTTAATATTATTCAAATCTTTGAAGAACTTTCCCCTAATTCAGATGCAGACAAGATGAAACTGATGACTGTATGTATCATAGTCTATGTTTCATTTAAATGAAGGTTTACAATAATGAGAGTAAAAATATGTGGAAGAACTCCAAAATAATGTAAAGTATTGCTGCTCCAATTCAATATACATGTTGTTTTCTTCTACCTCTCATTTTAGAGGAGTCTTCAGTGAAAACTATTTCAGTGTAACAATTTCTAAGGACAAAAGCTTTCAGTAATTTTTTGTGGTAAATCAGAACATAGTGGAAACATTAACTTTATCTAAAAAAAGAAATGCATATAATTTTATTTATCATAACACTATTCTTTTCCCTCTAGAAATCATTTATGTGTATGAAAATCTGAAAATTTATGTGGATTCAAAAGCAAGACACCCAACATTAAATATTAGATTTGCAGGACTACTTGAAAATCCAGCTCTGAAAATGATGGGTAGTATCTTATACATTGATAAAGCACAGATTAATTTCCTAGGGCTTGGATGATAATAAAACTATCAAGTTTTTCCAGAGTTTTGAAAATCATTTTAGCAAACATTTCATATTTCTTTGTTTTGATTTTTTCTTTGAAAAATAATATGAAGGAAAAAAATAAGGGAATGTTCACATAAACAAGAGAAAAACGCAATTGTCTACCTATATTGTTTGATTTTGGTCCACATGGTCCTTTTGATATATTGGAGTTATGATCTGACTAATTTCTATCGTGTCTGTGAAATTATTTAAATACTTACAAAAGCATACCATCTGTAGAGTGATTTTTCAAGGTAGATGGTTTTTCATCAGGTTTTCAAAGCAAAACTATTACATATTTTTTCTCTTTCAGCCAAAGACAGCATCTGATTCTAGTTCAGTGTAGGTAAAAGTCTTTGGGAGCAACAAATCATCAGAGATATTAATGCCACTGGTTTCCATTTTTAAGGGTGTTTTTCTATAACAGTAGGCTAGCTTTCCTTATGAAAATGAACTACACCCCTTTAACATGTGCAAAATGAATCATTAGAATGTCATCAATAATGGGTTCATTGGGTAGGAGAGGAAACCCTGCACTCACACCTATTGATGCTTGTAAGTTTTGCCTTTCATATTGTAGTTTCTGAGAAGTTTAATTTCTTTCATTTTTTCTTATCTGAATAGTATCAAGGTTTCTACGAACAAATTTTGGTGTTTGTAAACAGTTTTAATGTTTTCTAAGTTCATCCTTCATTCAGAAAATAAATCAGGAAAAGAAGTGTTATAATGAGCAGAATTTCATTCCTTCTTAAAATCTTCCTAAGAACTTTCATCTATTAAGTTACAGACTACATATTATTTTTTCTAACCATTGCCACATGTCCTAGATCTCCTGTGCTAATAGTGTTATCAAAATTAAAAATATATGACAAAGACAGAATTTGGTTATTTTTTTTCCTCTCAAAGCTGTTTCTGCTACTCCTTTGTGGGCTGGAGGGTAGGAAAATAAATTTTTTCTCTGTTGTGATTTAAGCAGGCAGAGCTGAACACCACAAAGCCTTTTGTTCACTCCTCCTCCTCCCAGCTGGGATGAGGGAGAGAATTGGGGAAAAAAATGTAGAACTCAGCTTGAGATAGAAACTGTTTACTAAGACAGAAAAGGAAAACAGAATAAAAGTAAGAGTAATAATAATTATATACAAAACAAGTGATGCACAAAGCAGTTGCTGAGAAACTAAAATGTCCTTGGCTCTGTACAGCGTTGTCCAGCAAGAAGTGTAAACATCAGTACTTACTGGTTTTGTTTTCCCTCTAGAACCAAAACATAGCCTCATAGCAGACGCTGTGAGAAAGGCAACTTTGGCCCCAGCTAGAAACTAAGACATCATACCATACATGAAGTCAAATGTTATTCACACTGAACATGTGCCAATGACCAAGTTATGCTTTTCCACTGAATGCTTTCTGGTTTTTTTTTGTTTGAATCGAATAAAGAAAGAGCACAGGTTAAGTGCATAAGTTAATATCCCAGAGAAATAAGTATGTATTCTTAGTCATACTATTTTCATAAATGTTTAATTCAGTTAAATCATTCACTCTTCCAGACTTTTTTGCAATAAATTTAGGAAATCTGTTCCTCCTTTTTGTTTATTTACTCAAGATTTATTTAGTGTCAGGATATCTTATAGGTCTTTCCATTCCTTTCGATCCTCTCATTGCATCTTATGAAATGAGTTTAAAATTTCTATTTGATACTTAAAATTAAGATAGAGAATTACATTTAAAACTATTCAAAAAATTAGAAAATATGCAATTTCTCCTATAAATAGTCTGGTGATCAAGATGATTTAGTTGTATTTAATTGTTCACAACACATAAATAAATTTAGATTGAAACTTACAGAGCGAGTGGAGGCAGAGGGGTAGGGAAATGAATGAACAAATGACAAAACAAAACTAAGAAAAAAAAAAATATCCTACATCTTCTTATGTCACTGTTTGAATAGAAAGGCACTTTACAGTAGACACCGATCATCTATTTTTTACCTCATCCTTATTTTTTTTAATTGAAAGAAAATTAAGATTGTCCAGATCCCACAGAATGTCTTCTTGTGCATTTATTGCATAAGATATGCTGACTTCTTTATATCAAATCAGAAAGAGTATACAAACTATAAACTTGCTGATGAAACCAAAGCTCTTTTTCAGCTCCAGATTTTTCAATCATCTTTTTTCTTAGGACAAACAAGCAAGACTGCTTAGTCAATATTTAAGCCTTAATTATATCTTAATCTATTTATACCCTGAGTATGCTTGCATTTTTGTTTTTTCATAATTAAAGCCACTCTCTCCTTGTGTGTACATTGAAAAGATGGCAATCTGTATTGCTTTGCAATAATCTCAAGCAGGGATTCCATCATAACCTGAAAGTAGCATTCCTGAGGAGATAATCCAAGTAACAGAAAAGAGCCTCTATTAAGTCCTTGAAGAATAATTTATATCACCTCCCTATTTCTAAACTAGCATCTAATTGGACAAAGATTCTGTTTGATTACTACAGCTTCAGTATTCGAAGAAAATGAATAATGACTTCTTGCTCATATATGAGAATGTTTCTATATGTAAGCTATCAAACAATAAAAGATCAACTCACTTAAGCTCCATATGATTTTAATCAACATGCTCTTATATTTGTTTTACTAACATTTTATCTCCACACAACCAATCCATATATTTTCATATTTTAGTAGATTCATCTCCTAGGCTTCTATAGTGGTCTGTGTTCTCACAGTCTCAATTAACAGACTGTGAATTTAAGGCACTTTTTACTGATACCAAGACTTGTCTTTCATTAAATACTCTTCTGTTCTGACAGCTGTACTAGTAAGTTCAATGATGGATTATGTTTACATTATGATTGTTATATAGCATACAAAATTATAAATGAGAAGTGGCCTAGCGGCCCACGACACCGGGATTTCTACCAGGCTAATAAAAATATTATTAGTATCTGCCCCAGCTGCAAAAAACTCGTTTTCTCAAGCAATACCAGCAGAAGACATCCAATAACTTAACTTTGTTACTTTCATAGCATGAACAAGGACTTGGCAGCATGTTCTTCAGGGTTTTCTCTTGCGCCATAAAAAAATCACTTTCATGGTATGTAGATAAATGCAGCAGCAGTAGCTACAAAGTTTTCAACATGTGTGCACTAGCGTTCTGCATCACATCAAATATTTATCTCTAGTAACATTCAAGTGATAATCATTTTGGAATTATGAAACTAAATTGAAACACAAAAGGGGCTATAAGCTTGCTTTATGAAATCATCTATAGTATCTACTGACTGACGCTTAATAAAAATGACATTTGAATAGAGGTTTAAAAGGCACTCTTTAGGCTGCTCTTGTTGTAAAAACAGCCTCCAGGAATTGTTATTTTTATCATTTATTAATTTAAGGCCCACAGTTTTGTATCACAGTGCTTTACTGTAGTCAAATGAACCATGCTACCACAATAACAACAACAAGATTTATGCACTTCACACTCAACACTTTCTTTGATATAAAGCATATTCTCAACAAGATGAAAATCTTAAAACATATTCTTCATGCATCCCAGAAGTCTAATACGTCTAATACTACTCAGAAGAGCATAACAAACAGATACAAAGCCCAGAGGTTTAAACAATATTACTTCCTAGAATTGCTCAAGAAAGAATAATATTTATTTTTCTTATGTATCGATATGTAAAAGAAGCCTATTTGGAAAAAGAATGTAACTATGTAATATTGTCACAAAAATGTGTCTTGATCAAGACAAAAAAAAAAAAAGGAAAAAGAAAACTTAAATTGTTTAAAATCTAAGAATTTCCACCAAAATGAAATATCTTCAGAATTAAAACAGTTAAAAGAACCAATCAGTATCTGGTCCTCAAAAGAATATAAAATCATGTTTTTGAGCAAGATATATGAGCAAGGTCTTCCTTTAAAAGCTAGATTACTTCATTCTTCTTCATATTGTCTCACACTACAAATGTTTTCATAGCTTCAACTTGACTGTGGTTTAGGTACTGCTCTACTAATTCAATTATATCTCAATTTATCATTAAAGTAAGATGATCGGTTTTGCAAAAGAAAAATATATTGTCAAAATTACTAGGATGGAATGAATAACTGATAAATATCTTTGTTTTTGCAGACATTATTTTAATTGTATATACTCATCCGTTAGTTCAGAACTTTCATCCTTTGTGTGACATTTTATTATTGCAAAAACTACAAGGTCATGAATAGTTATTTATATTGTCATAATATTATCTCCATTATCACACCCTGAAAGAATTCAATGCATTGTTCAAAAATATAAATGAAGAAAAAAAGAGAAGAATAATGAATATCACCCATACAGTAAATTCAAGAGCACAGAAAGTTCATGAAACAAATTGTGAAGTAGCTGAGGTTCTTGGAGAAGTGGAAAAAGTAATGAGATTGTAGGCTATTTGTATACTAATTATAATCAAAATGTGAAATATGACTAGCTGAATATAGTCTGCTCTGGTAGTATTAATTCTTTGCTTATTTATTTGTGCTTTATATGAAGATTGTGGTTGATTTAATAAGCAGCACATTGAAACAGTGAGTTGAGCTCTAAAAACAAATGAAAAGCAGTTAGAAAATGTTTTTAATCATGTCAACATTTTAACGAATGTCAGAAACCTTTTTCTTATGTTTTCTTTTTTTTTTTGATAACTTCAAAATTTAGCATTGCATCACAGAGATTTGTACTTGAATGAAGCTCATGATTTTGTCAAAGAAGGTAAGAATTTATTCATTCGGGTCAAAATGCCAAAGAGGCTGCATAATAGGTTTTCCACTTGCACTGATCTAGCAGTTGCACATATTGTTTCTAGTGAATCAACCATTTAAATGCTTATGTAGTAGTTTGATGATTTCAGACCGCTCTATGGATATTTTATAAATGCCTTCAATACAGAATCTGAGATAGAAAATGAACACTCACAATTTTGAATTTGTGGGAAAGTTGAAAGATGTTTGTAATATTACTAGACATATTATAGACATGAAGGGATCCTTTACACGTAGCACTGAACATGCTCAATGTGAATAACAGTATGTCGACTCTACCTTCTCTTTCTCCTCAAGAGTAGTTGAGCAGCTAGAATGACCTAGGTAAGGAAGTATACTTAAGGGTGTACTTTTAGGCTAAGAAAAACAGTGTCTGAGCCAAAATGAACACAAAACCAAAAAAAATGTAGTGAGTGTTCATCACTGTAAATCAAAATGATCAAAATACCATACATTTAAGAATAATATCCTTTACATGGTCAATCTGATAAAATACAAACTGAAGATGCTCTTTGTTTCCATGTCAAATAAATGATTCCAAAGTGGTAATAATCTACATTCACTTAGAAGTGGTAGCACAGAAAAACAGTGGTTGCTAAATCAGATGATATCTGAAAAAGAATTAAAATACAGAAGATGGAAGTATCATCTGATGATCAGTATGATTAAGGATCTCAGACAGTAGTCAGAATCTAATACTCTCACTAACACATGGCTGTCCAACTTTTTGGCTTGCCTGGACCAACTTGAGTGAAAAGAAATTTTCTTGGGCCACATATAAAATATATAATATAGTCAATGTATATAACTAACAAAACTTATTTATTTTATATATATATTATTAAAACATAAAAAAGCAACAACAACATAAAACTAATGGGATATTTGACCTTGTTTTTGAGAAACTAATGCATCAGT
>WBMW01000877.1:56993-113422 GCA_013396635.1 Penelope pileata
TTTTTTTATCACAGAAATAAAATCCCTTAAAGGTTGTAGGTAACTATTTCAGCTCACATTACCAAAGAATAAAGAGCAGTCTTGACTCGGTAACACAGTAAATACCTGTGAAGACGTATGTGCAATCAGCTGCCACAGTTTGCAATGCTTTGTAATACTTTACTAAGTGTGTGACTCATATTTAGTGCTATCTTTACACTTGGTAGTTGAGTTAGGTAATTGAGTCTACATGATACTTCAGACCTCATATCTAATAAAAAGATTAGGATACTCACATACATAATAATTCAGAAATTGGCAATGTGTAATTAATATATACTTCTGAATTTAGCTTGAATTTGGTGAAAAGAAAGCATTTCTAAAAATGAGCGCGGTTTCAACCTGATGCAACTTAGCCCTTGCAAAACAACATTTAGCATCAACAGATAGTTTCATGTTAGGAAACCGGAATTTTCGAGCTGTTCTTTGAAGCCAGAATAGCCTGAGAAAATTCTTCACAACTTGATCAATCACCTTCACCCTGAAGATATTTTCTTAGAAAAAATGTCACAGGTTGCTACTGTGGGAAATCTGTTTTGCAGTGGAGGAAAAAAAAAAAAAAGATACGTAAGTAAATTCAGAAAATACCATCCTGATGTGAATTCTGCCCTGAAATTATTGCTGTTTGTAACTAAAGAGTAAATAGAATACAGGAGAATCGCAGGCCATTGACATACTTGTAAGTATGTAATTATGACTAAAACTTAAAAATTAAAGGTAGGAACAATGCTGTTGTTTGTTTTGTGAAAAACTGGAATTCTTCAAATCTGATTGTATTAACTTTGCTAAGTGGGATGTCCAGATATGTTTTGTGTAGTAATACAGCACAGTTCTAAAACGCAGAGATTCTCAGCTATTTTTCCACTTCTACAAGATTTAAGCATGGTATGTGTTGTGTTTTGAGCCAGCAGAGCTGAATACCACACAGCCTTTTGCTCACTCCCTCTCCTCCCAGCTGGTGTGGGGGAGAGAATTGGGAAAAGAAAGTAGAAGTCAAGGGTTGAGATAGAAACTAAGACAGAAAAGGAAAATAGAGTAAAAATAACATTAATGATTATTACATACAAAACGATGCACAAAGCAATTGCTCATCACATGCTGATCAACGCCAGCTATTCCTCAAGCAATGGCCCCTCCCCAGATAATTCCTCTCAATTTTATACTTCACATAATGTCATACAGTATGGAATATTCCTTTGGCCAGTTTAGGTCAGCAGCCCTGGTCCTGTCCCCTTCCAGCTCCTTGTGCACCCCCAGCCCCTTGCTGACAGGGCAATACTATAAGCTGAGAAACCAAAATGTTCTTGGCTCTGTACAGCAGGAAGTGTAAACATCAGTACGTATCAGTTTTGTTTTCCTTCTAGAACCAAACCATAGCTTCATACAGCTAGAAACTAAGGCATCATGGCAAGGATATAATGGAACAGTTGATGTTTTGACCATGAATATACATTTTTATGTAGGATTACTTCAAGCTTAGAGTGGTTTTGTTATTGTTTTAGTTTCAATTTTCCAGCACTGGATTGGCTGTATGCATTTATGAAATCTCACTGTCTCTGCACAGAAACCATAAACTGCGTTAACCTAAAATGATTAACAAGGAGCTAATAATTTTCTTATTCACTGTTCCTCATTACCACATTGTGTTTCACAGCAGATTGTAACATAATGAAGTGATGACATTTCTTTGCTATACCAACATTGTGAAGTATAAAAACATATAGAATATCTGTGCCCTGGGAAAGTGAGTGTGAGGAGCAGAATGGTGGCTGTGGTCCAGTTCGAGTGTTGAAGTGTTGTGACAAATAGGTTAACAAATCGGAATTAATGAGACAAGCCTGTCTCCTGAATGACATTAATGAAAGTCTTGTTCTATGATGTAGTTAATAACTGCCAGGTGAACTACAGAGAGAAACCATACATACTATTGCAACAACTCTATTATTTCATGGGTACAGCATCGAGATATTACTCACTTACTTTAGATCTCCAGTTTTATTCATTTTTCTGTGTAAGGTATATTCAACAAGCCAGAGTGTTTAATGGAAGATAAACAACAAAAAAAAAAGAGTAGTAAATTACACGGCTCTGCACAAAAAGTGCATTTCTGTAACTTCTGATGGAACCAAGGTCAGCCACATACTACAGTCTGAGTGTTCATGATGCTTGCAGAATCTTAAATTAAATTCTAAGCTTCATTCACTCATTTTCTGATACATGTTGTATTATAGAAATAAATCACACTATTTTTTAATATGTAAGTTAAAGGAGGTCTGATTGTCCATTTGAAGAAATGCCCCATACTAAGAGCACTTTCCTTGCACACCTGCACTGGTATGTATTTGTTGTGGTTTGAGCCAGCAGGCCTTAAAACACCACACAACCTTTCACTCACTCCCCTCCTCCCAGGTGGGATAGGGCAGAGAATCAAGAAAAAAAGGTAGAACTCATGGGTTGAGGTAAAACTATTTATTAACAGAAAAGGAAAATAGTATAAAATAACAGTAATGATAATTATATACAAAACAAGTGATGTACAAAGCAATCGCTCACCGACCACAACTGATGCTTAGCCAGTCCCCTAGCAAATGGATTAACTCCCAGCTAACTCCCCTTTCTGATATTACATGATGTCATATGGTACGGAATATCCCTTTAGTCAGTTTGGGTCAGCTGCCCTGGTCCTGTGTCCTCCCATCTCCCTGTGCCCCCACCACTCCCTTCACTGGCAGAGAGACACAAGGAGCTGAGAGAGCTGAAACTGTGCTTGGCTCTGTTCAACACTGCTGGATCTTACCAGCTTTTTTTTTCTTCTAGAACCAAAACATAACTCCGTACCAGACCCTAAGAGAGAAAGTTTCAGTTAGAAACTAAGACAGTATTACACAGTGCACCTATTGTGGATACAGATTAATTTCAAAAAAATTTTTGTCTCTTTTTACAACCACCTATTTTTTGGAATAAAAAGACATGACAGTCAGGGATTCAGCTGGGGATTTGATTACTTTTTACACCCTGTTTTTGTCATTTGTATTCTAAAGTCTCAGCTAGAATTCACTGGCCTACTAATTACAATTTTGCCACTTTTGACTTTGTAATTTGCTAAACTTTACTTTCTCTTTGACTCTAATTGACACAAATAAGCCATTATTTCTAAGGAGTGCACCCATTCTTTGTTCTTTATTTAATGGTCTTACAGTCTTTTCTGACTTATATTCCTGATGAGCCTGTAAAATCATTTATTACACATCTTCTTGTCCTGAAAATCTTCCTTTGATTTTCAATATACTTAGCAGTTTTTCAATCATTTAAAACTTGAGGTTAATCTACTAGCTATAGTAGCACCAATCTTCTTGATTTATATAGATCACTTGCCCTCTCATTTACCTCAATTTCTTTCTGCTTTAATTAAAATGAATTTTAGGATTTACATATATTAAGTATCGGTAATTTCAGTTTGCCTACTGGTAATTTATTTCTGATGTTTCTGTGATATCACTGTTAGTTTCATTTTGCAGCTCCTTGACAAAACATACTATCCGGAACAGACACAGAAATGCAGTCCAGTACAATTTTTTGCTGGAGAAAAATTTCAGAGCTACCTTCATCAAAATGCATCATGAGTAAATAATGCTGATATCTTATTGTCTTTCTCATCAGAGAAACATGACATGAGAATAATCCTGAGCAGCTGATTTTCTGGATCTAGGTACCCAGAAAAGGTGAAACACAGACAGTGTTGTTGCCCACATGACTGGGAACAGACTTGGGTTTCTAAAGAATCAACTCTCCTGCAAGACTTAACTCAATGATTTCTCCAGGATCTGGGGCACTGCTCCAGAAATGTCTTTTGTGGAAGAGCTCTGCACCAGCACCAGATGTTAGCACCTGGGTGGGACCAGTGCTGGTGCATGCCACAGCCCAAGGGATAGAAATAACAGATTTTCTGTGGTTTTCTGCTGTTCTAGCTAACAGCCTGCTCACATTATAATCTGGTTGCAGTCCTGTAAATCCTGTGAATCACTTGCAAACTATGACATAAAGGACAACCTGCAGTGGGAAGTGACAGGCCCTATCCTCTTCAGAAGAAAACTCCTCAGCAGAAGTCCACCCCTCTGCTGGCCAGATTGTCTATAAGCCCTTACTTATTTTCCCCTGTAGAAGACATCTTTATGAAGCAGCAGGCTGAGCCAGAGGTCTACAGGTACCACACGCCTGAGTTCATAGACATGTCTGGCAGGACAGGGTCCGTAAAATGGGCAAATTATTGTCAAAGAGAAACAATTCAATGCACTTGCAGCCTGCAAGGCCCACAGTATCCTGGGATGCATCAAAAGGCGTGGCCAGCAGGGAGCAGGAAGTGATTGTCTCCTTCCAATCTGCCCTTGCGAGGCCCCATCTGGAGTATTGCAGCCAGATCTTTGCCCCAAGAATAAGAAATATGTAAAGCTGCTGGAGAGGGTCCAGAGGAGATGACCTCAAAGATGATCAGAAGGCTGGAGCACCTCTCCTATGAAAAAAGGCTGAGGGAGCTGGGATTGCTCAAACTGGAGAAGAGAAGGCTCCAGGGAGACCTCATTGCAACCTTCCAGTACTTGAGGGAAGCTTATACACAGGATGGAGACTGACTTTTTACATGGTGATAGGACAAAGGAGAGTGGTTCCAAACTGAAAGAGAGATTTAGCTTATGTATTAGGAAAAATTTTTTACTCAGAGGGTGATGAGGCACTGGCTGGTTGCCTAGAGAAGCTGCAGATGCCCTATCCCTGGAGACACTGAAGGTCAGGGTGGATGAGGCACTGCGCAACCTGAGCTAGTGGGTGACAATGCTGCCCATGGGAGGGCTGGAGCTTGATGATCTCTAATGTTCCTTCCAACTCAAGCCATTCTGTGATTCTATGATATGGCATTACACCAATGAATTACAGGTTTCTATGCATATGAAATGTTTAGTCATTATGAGCAAAAAGAAACAACCATAAAAAAACAAAAATAAAGCACTTAGTGCAACATGAAGTTGTTGAGCCTGGCTTTGGAAAAGATGGCATCAATGAGAAGTTACACTTGTTATGTGGTGAAAGGCTGAAACTAAAGATGCAGAGAGCACCTTTGAAAGGCAGTATGAATTTTCACATACATACGAAAAAGACAAACTAGTCAGAACAGAACAAGCTAAGCACCACAGGAACGTCACAATTATCACCAGTCCAGGAAACTGATAAAAATTCTTCTTCATTTATGAAGAGTTGATGGTTTGTCCTAGTTCCAGGAAATCTAGAAGGATCACCCCTTTCCTATCCCAAAAAACAGTGCACATAATTTTTCTTGCTGAAGACTATGTCTTGAAATTTTCCTTCGATGGGGAATTCACATGTCACCTCTTCATGGACTACCATTTTGAGTCTAGCTCATAGTGGTTACCCCAAATCTCGTTGCCTGTGATATTGCAATTCAGGAAACTGCCACTTTCAACCTCATATTGTTTAAACAGGTCCTCACAAACTTGCATACAGCATCCTTTCTGTTTCTGTGTGAGCATTTGTAGGGCCCACCTGGCACCTACTTTGTGATATTCCAACAGTGTCACTATTATTTCCAACTCATTGAAGCTCTCTAAATGAATGAGCTGATGGAGACACTCTCACTCCATGGTGTGACGGTTGTGCATGGTTGTCCAGAAAGTGGCTTGTCTTTCACATTGTTACTGCCACTGTTGAAATGCACCATACACTGCCTCACTGTGCTAACATCCACTGTTTTGTCTCCATAAATGTTCAGCTATTGTCAATGAATGTCAATGGGTGTAATTTATTCCTCATAGAGGAATTCAATGGCACACCTTTGGTCCATACACTCTTCCAGGTCAGATACCGTTTTGTCAGACTGCCCCTCTGCTGCCTTCTGTCAAATGGCAAGAAAATGTAATGGAATATTTTTAATTATATATGTGTGAAGAAAATCCCCTGGAAAATATAGTCCCTGTAAATATTTTGCACATAGCTGAAATGTATTTTAACAAAATGTTAGCCTTCAGACATCTAGCTCACCAATATTTCAATAACAATCGCTATATGTAAATTCATATTTAGAAGTTCTTCTTTATACAAGTTCACATACAGAAGATCCTGAGATAGAAAATTGCTTGAAAGCAATACTGTAGTAGTCTGTGGAAGTGTTGGATTTCACATTTGACTGGTTGCATTTGCAATAAGATTAAGAATACTTAGGTAGTGAGCATGCTGGGAAATTTCCTATTGAGCAAATTCCCTTCAGAAAAAGATCAGTCACTTTTCAACTTCTGATTGGGTGCTTAATTAATAAAGTAATTAAAGGCAATGGTAACTTTTCACAATTATGCACTTTTTAAATCAGAGTTATCCTCTGGGACTAAGACTATTCTCTGTCACTCTTAATATCTTTTCCGTTTCCATTTCCAACCTCATTTCCTCTGGATATATTAGTGGTTCAATGCAGCAATTTTCACTTACAGTTTATCAAATATCTCCAACAGATGAATATCAGTTCTTTTATAAGCTTGAAGGAGGTGTGTTTGATAAAGTTTGATTATCCAGAAAATGTTCTCCAAAGTTCTAAAAATAACCTAAATTTTACAACTCATTATTATCTCACTATGACTGAAATGTTAATAGATTTAGAAATAAAAAAAAAAAAAAAGAAATTTGAAACCATGAATTTACTTTCATATTGAGCTTGAATTTTATACATTGATTTTCAGTGAGTTATTTCAAGTAACTAATATTGATTCAAAATTGAGTTCCTTGGTTATAAAGCTAGTTGGGACTTTATTACATTTTTTTCTTCAAAAAAAACATCACATTCTCCACTACATAGCAATTGAATGTCACTTAGGGAACAGAACTCCTTCTTGTCACAACTAATTTTCTTTTCTCTGTCAACTGTATCTTAAATTCAACTATAGTCAGCATTATGGCATTTATGATTTTTGAAAATCAAACAGTTTAATTTTTATGCTCTTGAAACAGATAGAGCATGGAATCTCAGTTTCTAATATTAGGGATGAACTTTGTCTTTTGTTGCATTCTTATATTCTTCCAAAATATTTTTCAACTGCTTAAAAAAAAGGTAATGTAGACCTCCAGATAACAAAGTTGGGTCTTAAACTAGGCTCCTGAAGAAAAGTGTACATGTGTTTCACTTAAATGTGTTTCACAGCTACTATCAATATATGGTGAAGTGGGGGTCAGCCTCTTCTCTCAGGTGACTAGCAATAGGACAAGAGCGAATGGCCTCATGTTGCACCATGGGATGTTCAGGCTAGATATTAGGAAAAAATTATTCTGGGTTCTCCAGCACTCTTATCATCTTTGTGGTCCCCTTCTGGACCTGCTTCAACAACACTACATCTTTCTTGTTCTGGGGACCCCAGATCTGGGCACAGTACTCCAGATAAGGCCTCATGAGGGCAGAGTAGACGGCGACAATCCCCTCCCTCGATTTCCTGGTCACCTGTCTTTTGATACAGTGTGCAGGTACACACTACTGGCTCATGTTCAGAATCCACCAGAATCCCCAAGTTCTTGTCTGTAGGGCTGCTCTCAAGTTGTTCTTCTCCTAGTCTGTACACATATCTGAGATTGCCTTGACCAAAGTGCAACATCTTGCACCTGGCCTTGTTGAACCTAAGTAAGTTCATGGGAACCCACATTGTTAGCTTCTCCAGGTCCCTTTGGATGATAAATGAGACTGACACGGAATTTGACTTGTGCTGATTCATACAACCTGGGAAAAATACATAAAGGAGCAGCTGGAAACACTGAAAGAGGGAAACCAAGAGATGTGAGCCCTCGTTACAGCAAACGTATCTTCACTAAGAGCAAATAACATCTGACAAATTTGGTGTCTGTCTACAATGAGGTTACAGGGTTGGTGGATAAAAGAAGAACAACTGATGTCATCTGAATGGACTTGTGCAAAGCATGTGACACTGTCCCACATAAAATTCTTGTCTCTAAATTAGAAAGACAGATTTGTCAGGTGGACCACTTGTTGGATAAGGAATTGGCTGAATGGCTTTATTCAAAGAATTGCAGTCAAAGGCTTGATGTCCAGGTAAACAACAGTGACAAGTAGTATCTCTAAGGGATTAATATTGAGACTGGCACTATTTAACATCGTTGTTGCTGACATAGACAGTGAGACCGAGTGAACCTTCAGCAAATTTGTGGAGTGGTGACGTTAACATATTGTAGGAAGGGATGCCATTCAAAGAGACCTTGATAGGCTTGAGTGATAGGTCCGTGTGAACCTCATAAATTTCAACAAAACCAAGTGCAACATCCTGAATCTGAGCTGGGGAAATCACAAGAACAAATACAGGCTAGGAAAAGAGTCAATAGAAAGTAGCTCTGCAGAGAAAGATATGAACGTGCTGGTTGATGAGAAGCTCAACATGAGCCAGCAACGTGTGCTTACAGCTGAGAAAGCCAACTATATCCTGGGCTGCATCAAGCAAGTTGCAGCCAGTAGGCCAAGGGAAATGACTTTTCCCCTCTATTCTGCTCTCATAAGATCCCACCTACAGTATTGTGTTCAGCTCTGGGACAGCCAACATAAGAAGGACATAGACCTGATGGAGGAAGTCCAGAGGAGGACCACAAAGATGAGCTGGAGTACCTCTCCTATGAAGGCAGGACAAGAGAGTTGGAGTTCCTCAGCCTAGAGAAAAGAATGCTCCAGGCATACCTTATAGTGGCCTTCTGGTACCTAAAGTGGTCAACAAGAAAACTGGAGAGGGACTCTTTGTCCAGGAGTGTAGTGGTAAAGGGTAATGGCAAGACAAGAAGTGGTGGCTTTAAACTAGAAGAAGGTAGATTTAGACCAGTAATTAGGATGAAATTCTTTACTTAGAGGCTGTTGAGGTGTTGGAACAGGTTGCCCAGAGATGTTGTGAAAGCCCCATCCATGGAAGTGTTCGAGACCAGGTTGGATGGGGCTTTGAGCAACCTGATCTAGTGGAAGGTGTCTGTGCCCATAGCAGGAGCAATTGGAACTAGGTGGTCTAAGGTCCCTTCCAACACAAACTGTTCTATGATTTTAAGGTATATAGGCCTTGCTCCAAAAGTAATGCCTCCTAATTATTTCTGTGGTCACTACAACAGCTACAAAGAGTACAATAAGACTATCAATAGAGCAAATTCTCAGCTACAAAACATTATTTTTCAGTACAGTCACCACCATTAGTACTTCATTTTTGCCAGCAATGAACAATGGCCTGCACGTTGCACTTGTAAAAGTATGTGCCAGAGGAGGTGATTCACTGTCACTGTCACCACTGCTGAAGCTCACCACCCACTGCCTCACTCAGTGAATGTCAATGAATTTCATTGGGTCCCATTTTTTCCTCAGAGAGGAATTCGATAACACACCTTTTCTTCATATGTACTTCCATGTCAGACACTATTTTGTCAGACTGTCCCTCTGCTGCCACTTCATAGAATCATGGAATCCTAGAATAGTCTGGGTTGGAAGGAATCTCAAAGGTCATCAAGTTCCAACTCTCCTGCTGTAGGCAGGGCTGCCAACCACTAGATAAAGTACTGGATCAGGTTGCTCAGGGCTCCATCCAACCCGGCCTTGGTCCCTCCAGGGATGGGGCATCCACATCCTCTCTGGGCAACCTGTTTAGCACCTATGGAAAAGCCAAGGTTGCTGCAGCCCAGGCTGCCTCCGATCTTAATGTCTTTAAAGATCTCCCCTGCTTAAGGGAGTTTATAAACAAAATAAAGGCCTAATTTTACAGGTCTGATAGTAACAGGACAATGGGAAATGGTTTTAAACTAAAAGAGGGGAAATTTTTGTTAGATGTTAGGAGGAAATTCTTTACTTGAGGTGATGAGGCACTGGAACAGATCACCCAGATAAGTTGTAGATGCCCCATCCCTGGNTTATAAACTGGAAGAGGGTAGATTTAGACTGGATATAAGGAAGAAATTCTTCACTGTGAGGGTGGTGAGACACTGGAACAGGTTGCCCAGGGAAGTCGTTGATGCTCCCTCCCTGGAAGTATTCAAAGCCAGGCTGGATGGGGCTTTGGGCAACCTGGTCTAGTGGGAGGTGTCCTTGCCCATGGCAGGGGGGTTGGAACAAGATGATCTCTGAGGTCCCTTCCAACCTGAACCATTCTATGATTCTATGATTCTATGATCTCTTCCTCCCTAAGCCTGTCAGTGATTCTGTGATTCTATACATATATATATAGCATGTGTGTATGATCAATGACAGTTTTACTTCAGCAAAATAGTGTGTTTGTTTCAGGATTTGTCGTATAGATGGTACTTCCTATTGTGTTCTATGTGATACTGATAACAAACAGGGAAGGCTATTTAATTTTTTATGGAAAGATCAAAATTTATAGCTTGAAGTAGTACAAAGTAAAGATCTCATCCCATAAGAAACTGTAATTACTATCTAAGCAGACCTAGTGAAATAGGTTCTTGGAACAGTTACTGGCTGGGGCTTCAAAATATATGCAATGCATGTGCACACACACTCATACCCTCTTATTCCACATATTTTAAGAATCTGTCAAAATAATCTCTTCTCGTATCACAACAGCTAAATCCATTTTCATGGGCTTTGAAAAATTAAAAAAAAATTAAGATTGATGCAGGCAATATTTGCATGATTATTTGATCAATCTCCCTCCAAGAATGAATATTACAGAATATTTTAAAAATGATTTTACAGTAAATGAAATGCTAGAAACAATATAATGTATTTCACAAGTTGTGTCCTCCAGAATTATAATGATGATTTATGGCTGTGATCTACTCTTTAAAGTATGAATGAGAACTATTAAACAATTATTCTGGAAGGATTTCTTTGTTAACAGATGCATTCTGACTGGAGAGTTCCACTTTTACCACAAAACATGAAACTTATTTATTCATAGATTTATTAATTATATAGCTGTTGGGATTCAAAGGTGTTTAGTCTTCACTCTGTATTGTTCTTGAGTTTTAAAGTCAACAAATTCTTTATCAATCTCACACACTAACCTACAAATATTTTGTGTGACACAGTGTCAAAAGCCTTGCTGAAGCCAAGGTATACCACAACCACTGCTCCTCCTTCATCTTCCCAGCCAGTCATGATATCATTAAATGCTACCATGCTGGTCAAGCATGATATTTTTTTGGTGAATCCATGCTGACTACTACTGATAATTTTCTTTTTTTCCACTTGCTTGGAGATGACATTCAGAATAAGTCATTCCATCACTGTCCCAGGGATGGAGGTGAGGCTGAGTGGCCTGTAGTTTCCCAGACCATGCTTCTAGCCCTTTTTGAAGATTGAAGTGACACTGGTTTTCCTGTAGGTACATTTTCTGTTCTCCATGACCTTTCACAAATGATAGAGAGTGACTCAGCTATCTCTTTTGCCATTTCTCTCAACACTCATAGGTACATTCTGTTGGGGCCTATGGATTTGCATAATTTCTAAGCAGATCCTCCATGACAAAAGGGACGTCTTCCTTTCTACAGAGTTTCTCTCTTACCTCCAAGGTCTTGGATTTCTGAGGGCCAGTCTTAACAGCAAATACTGAAGCAAAAAAATCATTCATTAACTCCATCTTCTCTGTCTTCCTTTACCAGGACATCCACCACATTCACATTCATGGGCCCATATTTTCCCTAGTCTTCATTTGGCTAGCAGCATACTTAAAGAAGCTGCTGTTTTTGTCCTTAATCTCCTTCATCAGATTTAATTCCAAGTGGGCCTTATCCTTTAAGAAGTCTCCATATATTTTTGAGGTAACACAAAATAATTTGTTTTGATAATATTTTGAAATCCTTGCTTTTCAAGCTGTAATATGCTATATTTTAATTTCTGTAATGTAGCTCAGTCCTTGAAGATTAGATTTTTTTTCTAAAATCAAGCTTTGCAATAGGTAAAGAAGTATATAAATGATAAAAGGACTATCCTCTTTAATTAAGTCTGTATATGAATTTCTATGCTAAGATATGGCTTTTCTCTGCACCTTTCATTTGTTGCCATAACTTTATAGTAATATTGAATTTGTTTATCAGAGCCTAAATTTTAAGCCGTGTTATTATGAAATTTCTTATAGTATATACCATTGAAAAACTTAATATCTGTTTCAAAATCAGAATCAGGCAAATCAGTTCAACCATAAAAGGAAGTTCAGGAATTAGGTAATGTTGCTCTTATTTAAAAGTTTATTAAGGTTTTTCTAATGTTAATTCTCTTTATCTCTCTTAATGTTTCTTGTAAGGACAAGAAGGTGTAAAAATGAAACATTAGTTAAAATGAACATTATAATTAGTGTGAAAAGTGCTGCCAGAAAATGCCTGAGGTCAATGAATGTTCAGCTGATCTGACTGTGGTGTCATGGCTTAGAGTTCGAGAGTTCTGTCAGATTTACTCCCAGACCTGAATACAAGAGTCTTTCAACTCTTACCTGTAAAACAAGACCTCCTTTGTCTGGAATGAGAGAGTACAGTTTTAATGAGGTGTATTTACATTTTTCTGCGACTTTATAAACAACTGCATTTTATCTCTCTCGTTTCTAGAAACAATGACAGTTTCTAGAACAGATAGAAATATGTGCCCAGTTTTTACAGTCCAGTGATGATGAATACTGAATATGGATGGACTATTATTTCTTTATGGACTGTTTTAAGAGAGAAAGTGAGAATCTCAGTCTATGTAATTTCTACTCTCTCAGATCATCTCCTGAGAGACAAAGTGACCAAAATTAATTTCTTGATAGAGTGAGCTAGCCAACAGTCAGGGAAGTTCAAGACAACTGACCGGGTATGCATTTCTATGTCCAATATGTGCATGTGTATGCCCTCACATAATACAAACCCAAAGTTCTAGATGATTCTGTGGGAATGGAGCTGTAGCTCAATGCTACGCATGGTGATGAAATTCTTATGCTAACTCACATCAGCAGAAGGCTGTCTTCACTTTTATTTTTGCAAGAAAATGCCTACCATAAGCAATAAATACTGTAGTCTGCTCATTCTATCCAGGAGGAAGACCTAATTTAGGCAGCCCACTTGTACAGTAATCTGCCACCTACCTATACAAAAATTTGCTGCCTAAAAGATTTAGAGCTGACTAAAAAGTGAAATATCTCATATCCTAATCAAATGTGTCACAAGGTCAGAGCTGTGACTACTCTAGAGTAGTCACTTTTCTCTAATTCAGCTTAGTATTTCCTTCTGGACTTGTAAAACTTTGAAGAAACGAATTTGAGAAACTAATGGGATCCCGGGATCTAGCTAAGGTAAATGAAGCATTCAAAGTACTCATCAACTCTTAAAAAATAAAAATAAAATAAAAATCAGTTCCTTAATCCTGGAGATATTTTTGAGGCAGTTATCTTACAGTCAATCCCATCCTTAGTCTTGAGTAAGAAAAGGGCAAATTAAGAGGCAGAGATTTAGGAAAATTTAAATTTCCTCAATATGCTAAAGTTTTCTGAAAATAAAAAATGAATTCCTGGGCTTGAGTTGACATTAACTTCAACCAAAGCTGTGAGGGCTGGCACTGAAACATGGAAGTGGATTGAAAACAAACATAGCACTCACTTTACCATAGCCAACTAGAAAAAATACGCTTAGGATTAAAAAACACTTCTCATTAAAAATTGTCTCATCAGAATAGTTAGCAGTTGTTAATATTACTAAGAATGTGGTGAGTAAGGGAGCCACTACTCATAAGAGGCGTCTACTCATATTTAATGAGATATTTGACACTTGTGTCTTGCTTCATTTTGCTCACAGATTATTTTGTATGCTTACTTTTTCGTGGAGTTGTGGAAGGATTTCAACGCTGCCAATGTAATGACTTAATTCTGAAGAAGACAGTTGATATTAGACATTTAAGAAGGAATTATATAGATTATTATGAATTTAGCATTAGCAGAGGAGTGAGAAAAGGATGAAACAGAATGAAAAATATCCTAACTGTCAAAATGTCCAAACAAACAGAGAAATAATTCAGAAATAGCTGATGTGAATTATAGCACATGGGGAAGCTAATATTTCCTAGGCAGATAGTCCTACACAGTTCTATGTCAAAGTAGACATCATCAGACATTCTTGTTTTACGAAAAGTGTGTCTCCAAAGAAAGGAAAATTCTGGATATAATAATTACAAGGCTGCCTTGGTAAACAGAGCTTGTACTTAGTTAATAAAAGTGAAGCTGTGGCATGGCTTGGAATACGTGCCTCCTAGGCTGTACTAGTCAGCAGTGGTACCCAAAAAGCAGTCAAAAGCAAATAGTTCTTTACTGTTCATATATGTGTGAACTCTTCTCACTTACTCTGTTTTTTTATGAATTTGTGGGCAGTCTTCATTATTTTGTGACTAACCCAGCAGATAACTGAGGCAGTCAATAGTTCAAGTCAGCAATTTGAGTGTAAAGATATCCAAATTAACATAGCTTAATAGGGCAGTTGGGAAAATCTTGTGAGGTGATGATTATAGAACTGAAGGAGACTAACTGTACATCTTCAAGGAGATTATTTCAGTGCACATTAACATCTGTTTTATTCTGAATGTAAATAGCCTAATTGACTAATAGGTTCTTTGTTCTGTCACAAACATAATATCTGAATTATTAGGGGTAGGTGTTTTCCAGGGTTATCTTTGGTAGCCAAGACCTTAATGAAAGAGAAATGAAACTGAGAAGGGAACTGGTAGTTCTGTAATTACCTGCATTGAGAGGCAGAAGCTGAAGTCCAGCTTCTTACTGACTTCCATATATGGCGAGTTTATATGACAAATATATAATTCCCCAATAACAGCTGAAAGGTAATTCAGAGAAAGCCATCCCCTAAAAATCTGGAAAGATGAGTTTGTGAGTCACACACTTAGTTTTCCGTGGACACTTACCCTTTCCCAGTACTTGCAAGATTTAAGCAATGTAGTAGAAACTAAGTGAATTGTGTTCAGATGACCTATAGTAACACTTTTGTTCTAATTAAACTAAATGTATGCAGCCCTGTTCTTTTATATACCTAGGATATGTACACACATAGAATCATAGAATGGTTTGGGTTGGAAAGCATCTAAAAGATCATGTAATTCCAACTCCCTTGCTGCAAACAGGGTTGCCAACCACTAGATCAGGCTACCCATAGCTCCATCCAACCTGGCCTTGAATGCTTTCAGGGACATCCATAGGTTCTCTGGGCAATCTATCCCAGTGCCTTGCCACCTTCTGAATAAAGAATTTATTCCTAAAATCTAACATAATTTTTCCCTGTTTTAGTTCAAAGCCATTTCCATTGTTCTATCACTATCAGACTGTGTAAAAAATCAATCTTCATCCTTATAATCTCTCTTGAAGTACTGTAAGGCCGCAATGAGCTATTCCCGGAACTGTCTTTTCTCCAAGCTAAACAAGATCAGTTAAACATATACACAGAGTTTATACATTCACATAAAGGAAGTGTGCAAAGATATCCTTGAAATACTGCAATATATTCTTTCAGTGGATAGACAAGGATAGATATAAAAGCCTATGAACTGCGATTATCATTTTCAAAATTAAAGTCTTCTGCCTAAACAGCGAAACTTAGAAACAGCTCTTTTGCATTTATATTGTTTTTCATTTTACGAAGTCCTTTGTTTTTCTAGATACCAGAGAACAGCATATTTTCATTAAGTTAGGAATATAAAACTTTTTAAGAGAGAGAGATTGAGAGTTATATCCATTGGGTACATAAATACAAGTAGCTTTTATTTAAAAGGCAGAACAGCTCTACATGTCTTACTCTTTCTCTGATGCTGTTCAGTGAACAGTTTTTACTTATTCCTTCCAACCTCTTCAAGCACAGAAAAGAAGACAATTTTAATGAAAAGAAAAACAGCCATAAAAAGAAATCAATAATCGAAAAACAATTCTAAAGCTATGTGCATAAGTCTCTCTGAAAGTAATGTCTCCTTTTTATTTCCACTAAAACTGCAAGAGATACAAAGAGCACAATAACATTAATTGATAGAGCAAATTCTCAGATACAGAACACTATTTTTCAACATAGTTGCCACTACTAGCTATGCATTTTCTCCAGCCATGAGTGAGAGCCTGCACGTGAAGCTCATAAAAATCTGCACCAGCAGAGGTTAATTAATGTTGCTATCGCCTCTGATGAAGTGCACCATCCACCACCTCATTGTGCTAACATCCACTGTTTGGTGTCTATGAACAAGCATCAATGAATGTCAATGGGCAGCATTTTTTCCTCAAGGAGGAATTCAATAACGTCTTTTCTTCATGTGCATTTCCGTGTCAGACGTTGTTTTGTCAGACTGCCCCTCTGCTGCCATATGCCGCGTGGCAACAAATTTAACAAAATGTTGATGGGAAGGTTCAGCCTCTACTGCCATACCACCAACATCCATCTCTGACATCTTGGGCCAACATAATAAAATAGGAGACATTAGTTTTGGAGCGGCAACTGTAGGTAAATAATGTGATCTTGTGCTATATTGTACAATACATGCCTATGCTCCACTGTTAAGATAATGTGCGTACTCAAGTAATGCTACAATTAATGGAGGCTCATAGAACATTTTCTGGTGGCTGAAATCAAGAAAAATAATACAAGGCAAGTTGTATATGTTTAAATACTAACTGTTACAAGATGGAAACAACATGAGATAAACACAGGATTCTGAACAGACTAGAAATATTCAGTACATATTAACATATAAAGTTATTAAGTGGATTACTTGTGATATACCTTTTATTGCACTGCATATCAAGTAGGGATGCACTTATGTAATATAGGCCACAAAAATATTATTTAAAAAGAAGAAGCTGTGTACTGTTGTCTATTTTGTGCCATTAAACCTTTATGACTTATCCACGTAATAGAAAAATATGTCCACTGGAATTTCAGTTCTGAGGTTGTTTAAAATTACTTCTGTTCTAATAGACTTAGTGACATCAAAGAGTATTAGATGTGTTGGATGAAAACGAATATTTCCTTTCTGGATTGTTGACTATGTTTTGTCTTTTGAAGCATAGGTGACTGACTACTTACACTTTTCTTTTGCACTCCTTCCCATTCATAGCCTTGTTTACTTCTTTTGTAATAAGGAGAAGATTGCTTTCCGTAACTAAACTGTCTCTCTTGGCATAGTTTGTTGGCATGTCCTTGCACTCAGATTCTGTGAGAAACTTCACATGAAAACAGGGAAATGGAGGGCTTAACTCAGAGAATCTATCTTCTTTTTTACTTTCTTCCTCTTAATAGTCTGAAGAGCTGAAGTCATCACTCACAAGGTCTAGAAAATGCAAATAAAAACAAATAGTTTCCCTAATACTCTTCTTAATGCACTTTATCTAGTTAGAAATGCTTTAAATGGGTAAGAGTCTCCAGTCCACAAGGGGAGAAAATAACCATCCATCAAATGTAAAGTCAGATTACATTCCTAACTGTTACCAGGAAAAGCTACTACCACTACTTACATCTTTCCCTTTTTCTATCAATGTCACTGAGAAAAGAAAGAAACCTAAATAGTCTCAGTTGTGATGTTAATGGAAGATTCTGGTTATCAGAGACTGGAAGTCCGGGGATGGGATTGGAGCTGTACATCCACGCACTTTTTCGTATTGAAGAATTTTACCATGTGGCAAACATATTTTAGGTGGTAGGTAAAATACGATTACAGCAAAATAGAATCAGAGTAAATTATTAGGTTTCAGTCAATAGGTTGCAGAAGAAGATACTAGTTTTTAAAGTTACATTACTGATCAGTTTTCTCATATGAACGATATAGGAAGCAGTAAAAATAAATGCTGTGTGTGAAAGACAAGAAGCAAAGGCAAAAAGCGTGCTGCCACCAAAAACCTTGTTAAACAATAAGGTGACGTTCTGTTTTTTTGATATCACGCTTGATAAGAATTGAAAAAGGCTGGTTTCACTGTATCATCAGACATTAGACATCATGTGAACTTCAGCAGTAGAAGCATATTATCCCTCAGGAGATTACTTCATGAATGGAATGTCAGGGAATTTTCTTTGTCCTTTCGTTACTCAATTTGCCAGACAATTAATCCAAATAAAAGCAGACAGAAAAATGTTCAACTTTTAAAAAATATTTATTCTTATTTTTATTTCAATTTATTTTTATAAATATGACAAGAAGTCAACCATATCCTGGGCTGCATCAAAAGAATTGTGGCCAGCAGAGCAAGGGAAGTGATCCCAACTCTCTACTCTGCACGGGTGAGGCCTCACCTGGAGTATTGTGTCCAGATGTACACAGTACTGAGGAGACATGGACCTGTTGGGGCACATCCAGAGGAGAGACACTAAAATGATCCAAGGAATGGAACACCTGCCCTAGGACAACAGGCTGAGAGAGCTGGGACTGTTCAGCATGGGGAAGAGAAAGCTCCGAGGAGACCTGATAGTGACCTTTCAGTGACTTAAAGAGGGCTGCAAGAATCATAGAATTATAGAATGATTTGGGTTGGAAGGGACCTTGGGTTGGAAGGGATCAGCTTGTTCCAACCCCCCTGCCATGGGCAAGGACACCTCCCACTAAACCAGGTTGCCCAAAGCCCCATACAACCTGGCCTTGAACAATTCCAGGGAGGGGGCTTCCACAACTTCTCTGGGCAACCTGTTCTAGTGTCTTACCATCCTCACAGTGAAAAATTTCCTCCTCATATCTAGTCTAAATCTATCCTCCTCCAGTTTTTAGCCATTACCCCACATCCTCTCACTACATAACTTTGTAAAAAGTCCCTCCCCTGCTTTTCTGTAGGCCCTTTCAGGTACTGGAAGACTGCTATAAGTTTCCCTCGCAGTCTTCTCTTCTCCAGGCTGAACAGCCCCAACTCTCTCAGCCTGTCACGGGGGAGATGTTCCAGCCCTCTGATCATCTTCAGGGCTCTCCTCTGGACCCGCTCCAACAGTTCAGTGTCCATCTAATGTTGGGGGGCCCAGAACTGGATGCAGTACTTCAGGTGAGGTCTCAGAAGAGCAGAGCAGAGGGGCAGAGTCACCTCCCTCGACCTGCTGGCCGCGCTTCCCAGGTGGCCTTCTGGGCTGCAAGTTCACATTGTCAGCTCATGTTGACTTTCTCATTAACAGACACCCCCAAATCTTTCTCCTCAGGGCTGCTTTCAAGCAATTCTCCACCCAGCCTGTATTTTTGCTTGGGATTGCCTCAACCCAGATGTGGGACCTTGCACTTGACTTTGCTGAACTTCATGACGTTGACATGGGCCCATCTCTCAAGATCTCTCTGGAAAGAAGCGGACTCTTTACCAGGGTCTGTGGCGACAGAGCAAGGGGAAATAGTTTCAAACTAAGAGATTTAGGTTGGATTTAAGGAAAAAGCTTTTTACATTAAGAATGATGAAGCACTTGAACAGGTTGCCGTGAGAGGTGGTGGAATCTCTGTTCCTGGAGACATTCAAAGTCAAGCTGGACCAAGCTCAGAGCAACCTGATCTAGCTGTAGATGTCCCTGTCCCTTGCAGGGAAGTTGGACTAGATGACCTTTAAAGGTCCGTTCCAACTCGAAGAATTATATGATTTAAAAATCAAAAAACAACAAACCAACACCATTTTGAAATACAGAGGAAACAGATTACTTTTATAATATATACTATAATTATCTACTATTATATATAATATATATATAATATATTACATATATTATATTATATATATTATAATATATATAATGTATATTTATATATTATATACTATAATTATATACTATTTTATAATATATACATATAATATATACCAAAATATACTTTATCTTCAAAATCTGTCAAAATTATTGATTTCTTATCAGAGCCTTTCTGGTTTTCCATTCCTGAACCCTCAAACTGTCAGTTTTGAGGACATATTTTCCATTTGTTGAAATAGCATTGCTTACTCCTACTGTGATGTTATTTATTTTTCATGTGATTAAATACTGTTTTGTTGCGTCTACTTTGCTTTGTTCTCCTCAAGCTCTTTTTATTTCAGAAAAATGTTTTCCTAGAAGTTTAATCGCACTAGGTGAAGAAGGCTTCAGTATTTTTTTTACTTTAATACCTTGAAATTTCATTCATTGCTTAGTTTGAGCCTCAGCCTAGATGAGCTTCCAAGGGCAACAGGAAATTACAGGTAATGTCCCACATAAAGTGATATGGCAATTTGAGAAACCAGGATGTTTTTCTATTTTCATCTTGTTTTAAGAACGTTCTTTTTCAGCTGGCTTGACAATATCTTAACTGATACTGGCTCTAGGATTTGTCACCAGAATTTCTTTGGATGCTTGCACTTGGCAAACAGATCTGAAGATTCATATTCTAAGTTCTTGTATAAATAATGGTTTTAGTATTCCTTCTTGTTTGTTGCAAAGTTTTTATAATATGATACACATATGTGAAAAGCACAGCATTTAAATATCTAGTGTCACAGTCTCCTCTTTGATAACATTGCTTCTTACTCATATGACTTAACTATATTTCATGTTACACAAGAGTTGTGCTTTATGAATTTAGTAAGACTGAAAGTATTTCAGGATGAAATTCATTGTAACCCAAGATTGTATATCACATACTCTGCTAGTAAGCATGTATAGTAAATCACATGGGAAAATAAAATGTCTAGTACTATGGATATTTTAGAAAGCTTTCTTTTTCTTTCCTTACACACATGAAAGCATTCACAGAAAAGAAGTTAAGGAAATTGTTCTTAGGAAATGTACATTATTAAGTTGTTAAAAGTACGGAAGGGCTCAGATCTCCTTGCTGAGCACATTTGTTGTGACTACATTCTGACATTTAGGATAAAATTAGCGCAAGGACAAGATTATTCACCATCTCTATAACATTAGCAAAGGTTATGATGAGTATGCACAGTCCAAAGTAATTTTTAGTATACAGTAGTAAGTATTCTAATATGATAAGGTACAGTCAAACCTTCTCATCAAATATCGGCAACTTGAATGTGCACTTTCAGAAAAGATCATATTTTTGAAGATATTGTTTAGCAGTGTAAACTCTACCAAATTCCACTGTAGCGATATTTAATAGAAAAACACAGTTAAGAAAATTAAAAAAAAAAAAGAAAAAAGTGACCAACTAAAATAAATAGAATCACAAAAGAACAATAAAATTCATAATGTAAGGTGTGAGAAGAGAAAACAAAACAATAATAATAGGTCTGTACCCCTCATCTTAGTTGACCTTTCTGAAGTGGGAAAGCATAAAATGTTTTAATGCATGAGAGAAAAAAATATGAAGATATTTTTCAAAAGAGGCATTGTCAGCACTAATTAAGGCTAAGTGGAAGAGGACAATCACCACCAAGATTGTGGCAAGATGTGTGTTTTATGTCTTTAATAATGCAACTTTAGCACAGGGTTTAGGAGCCCCTGAAATCCCAAAGGAAAGACATTTTCCTAACAAAATGGAAAGGGTGATTTGTGAAATACTGTTTAACAAATGCATTAGTGCCTAAGAAAAAACTACTTTAACTTTCTAAACATGAACAGAATAATACAAAGACCATGGATTCTAGAATAACTGCACAATTCATTTTGTATTTTTCTACTCATTCCATGTTTCACTGGGAAAAATTATTTGTAAGGTTTTTTTTGTATTACTATTTTTATATACTTATAAATACTTTTGTTTTGTTTTGTCATAAATTAAACAGAGAAAAAAAAAAAAGAAAAAGAAAACCTCCTGAAGTATACAGTTAGTGTTAAATGTATCAAATTTAACAACAAGTATCAAATTTATCCTTCATAGAGGAGAAACAATTAGTACCAGGTGATTTAAATAGCATAGCAAAACTCCTGCAGCAAAGAATCACATGAAGTTCACAGCTGAAAAGTCATCTTCCAGACTGTATGTAAATGACGCTCTGGATGACAGCAGAATTTTTAACTAGTTTATCTGTCACAATTAGACTTCTCCAGAATTATCTCAGCTACTCTGACACAGAAATTTGGCTGCAATCATGAGAACATACTTTCTCAGAAGACCCTATATACACAGTTTGTTTGAAAATACACAATTTTCTATGAAATGTTTTCTTTGCAATCTCAAATTTGCCTAGTTTAGTATTTTTTTATGAACTCAGAACTCAATCCTGTTTTCTTCTGGAAAAGTTTTTCTGATGTGGGAACTTGTCAGAAGTTGGGAACTAGACAGAAGAGACTAACTTCCAGAAAGAGTAGGTTCATTTATGATTTTTCATTCAAATTCTGAAATATTTATAGCTGCTATAGGTCCACATATTGACAACAGAGAAAGCAGCGTGGCCTCTGTGAGAAGACTTCAGGGGCTGATCAATGATGGATGCAGCTGGTTGAAATCAGCTCTAACAGCCTAATTCAGGGCATGGTTGAGCTCAGCAGCCATACTGGTGACATTTCAGGAAGAACACACTACAGAGAAGGCAAAACGGTGCACAAGTAATGAAAAGTGTTGCATGTATTTTACAGAAGAAAATTTTACACAGACAAGAAAATAAATAAAGTAATAAAATGTAACAGTTTTGCAGAAGATTTTGCTTCAAGATTCAGATGAAGACATTGTATATGTGTAAATAAATTTGGAAAGAAAATAAAAATTTTCACTGAATGGGAAGTGAAACTGCTGAGTTTCGAGCAGTTATAGGTGAGAGAAATTTGTTTCTTATGGCCGTTCATAGGCTTAACTGAGGAAATTCAAAGTCATGAATGAAAATTAATAGTGTAGTTATTAACAATATTTAATTGCATTTCAAAAAGTACAACCATTTCAGTTGAATTGAAGTTTTGAAAGAAACTCATATAAGTATTTATTTTGCCCAGCTTGGGCTGTCATTGAAGAGCAACAGGAAACTTTATTTTTGGCTGTTTAAATAAAGTGTAGGCTTCAAATTTAGAACCTGATTTTTTTTGCCTCCATCCTGTGAAAGGGGAAAAAACTGATCCAACAGTGATGCTTATTATCATTATACCTCTGTCAAACTTCTCCAGGAACACTACTCAAAGCATACACACTTATTGAACTTCACTTTTCATTTATTTTTGTCTGAGAATTTAGCTCTGCTTAATGTAACAAGACTGTCTACTCCACACCTACTGGTGTTTATTTTTCTTCTTCCTTTATGTTTTTCCTTCTTGTACGTTAAGGGAAAACCAAGCAACAAAAATCAGTTTGAGTATGTGGTATTTTGACAGAGCTCAGGTTATCTCTGAGTGTGAAGGGAGTGGCCACTGGAATTTGGAGTCCTGAACATGAATTCCAAGCCCTTTCTGAGGAAAATACAGTCTAGCGTCTGGATAGGGTAACAACACTGAGTGCTCTTGGCAGTTCTTACCTGTGATTCCCACTGCTGTCAGGGACTGGACACCATTCCCTGACTAGTGTGACTGAATCTAGAAAGTAATTTTGGATTGAATTAGTTTCTGTGACAGACAAAACAGACTTTACAGTAGGCAAATTGAATTTCTCTGGTTCAGTAATCACTGTGGCACTGCTCTTCTCAAGAAGATTTTCACATTATTGAAGGCTGGTAGGTTTTCTTGTAAAAAGCCAAGGGCAGCACAACTGATTCTTTGTCTGCTGTCATTAAAAAAAGTAATTCTATCTACATCTGCTGAGTCACTTACACATGTCACTAGAAAAACAAAATGCAAACACTTGCATAAAATGTTTATTTTTTTTCTACTGAGACTATATTTTATATAGCCTGAAAACTCACATGTGATCTTCTTGGAGAGATTCAACACTTGTATCTACTATTACAAAACGTAATGTGCTTTTAATTGAGCGAAAGAGAAGGAATGTTTACTTATCTTAAATACAATTACGAATGCTGAACGTACACTGCATGTCTTGATTCAATTATGTTAGAGGCTAGTGCCAGCCATGCCACAGAAGGAAAGGCAAGAACCTCTGCGTTTCAATTGCCAGTACCACATAATGTCCAATTATTGACACAGTGGACTTTTTCTTCAGCTGGTACTGAACACAGTCTACAAATATTTTCTTTATTTTAAACTAATAAAGCGCACACACATAAGTCTACAATACATATAAACATGTGTATATACTTTAACATATAACTGTAGCATATATAAAATGTATTTTTTAAGCAGTGCTAATGGAACCATTAACACGTACAAAAAGTATCTTCACACTTTTCAAGTTGTATGATATGAACTGCAGGCTAGAAATGAACTGTAGGCTAGAAATGAAGGCTGAATCACAGCTAGAGATGTGGGTTTTTTGTTTGTTTGTTTGTTTTTTGTTTATAGTTTTCCTCCCTGAATTCTTTTTCATTCTTCCCCAAGATGAGGAAAATTGAAACATTTCTATCATTTTCATGCTTGCTTACATTTTTTTTTTTGTATATATTTTTTCATGGAGCTTAATGAATCAGCACTACAGGGTATGGAAGTGCAAAATATGCAAACGAATAAGCATTTTTATTATTATAATCACTCAAAAAACATATTTTTTTCAACCGAGGCAGACAGCAAATGCCTTCACTGAATGCCTTCACAGCTGGTCCCAAGTCACTGTTAGCAATATGTATGCCTGATGAAGAAATACTGAATCGCAGTTTTGAAAGATGTTCAAAGGACAGAATGGGTCTTGAATACAATATTGGAAAACATGAATTCAACAGAAAGATGCATTTTTGTTGCTTCTCATATTAATCTACTATTTAGAGATTCCTTGCTTCAAGTCATCACTGTAGCAGCGATACCTGTTGTATGATGTAATGAAAATAGAGCCCTCTAGAGAGTCAGTTATTACAAGGGCCAGCAAAAAGCTATTTTTTCATCGTTGTCTGGAGTTAAGAAGCTTTTTTATGAGGTGATGAAATAACCAGGAAAATCTTAAATACTTTAAAAATAAAATGTAACAAATGTTTCTGGAAGCAAAGAAAGCATGAGAATATTACCCTGGAAAACATTGCACCCTCTGTCTTTCAGAAATCAACAGATACAAATTTTTTGAAAGTTAAATATAAGCACAGACAACGAAATATGCATTTTAAAAGTGTCTTAACTAAAATAAAACAGTCACATTTTTATTTCAGAAAAATGATTGGTTTCATAATTTCAATTTTAAGCAATCAAAAAGAGATTTTTTAATATTCTATTTCATTTGTGAAATTGCAGTAAGCTATTTTAGATTTTTAAGAAAAGCTGCAACTGAAAGTTTGCATTGACTTAGGCATGATTTTTGCATAATATTACTTTAAATGCACTGCCACAATTGTACCTTTATCAGAGACATTTTCTCTTTAGTTTGTGTTTTGTTTTATCATAAAGATAACCTCCGAACAGTCTTTCAAATATTATTTTTTTCTTTCTTGTTGAGCTGTAGATGTCCCAATGCAGCTTGAAAAAATGAAAATGAGTCTTCAGTAAAGAATTTATTATGACACAGAATTTGTAGTTATTATTTGGACATTGCCCTTTTCCAGGTACTTTTTTCTTTTTGATTTTATGAAGATAAACTATACAATTTAAGTGGAAGGTATAGGAAACTAATGCTAAGTAAGTAGACTTTGGTTCACATTCTAAATAAGAATCTCATTTTCAAAATTGTCTGAGTCACTTCCTTATATTTTTTATTAAGATTTATAATCTATGTGTAAATAATAATAAAATCTGAGAACTTATACTGTTTCTTTTGAATTGTTTATTGCACACTGTCGACAATATGTGTCTAGGCACTAATATCCAATCTAGTTCCTTCTTCCAACTTCCCTACTACCAGTTCATCCAAACATGAATTTGATTTTTTTTTAATGTCTTAAAGGCAAACATAAATTGAAATAATATTTCAAATCCCATACAGTGTTTTAGTAAATATCAAGGTAGCATTTTTATTTTTCATTTTTAAATTATTTTTATTTTTTAATGCTAAAGGTAGCTAAAACAGCAAAAATATCTAAATTATAATTATCATTTTTTTAATTACCTTGAGAGAAATACAGTATCTATTTCTTTGATCATGCCGATTGCACATGTATGCCAGTGTTCTTTCCAGTTTTTGTCCCTGTTGTCAGGACAATTGTATTCCAAACCATTCATTCCAATTTCTTGGCTTTCACAAACATTTACACTGGCAAATGTCTCATTATTTGCCATTGCATTTTCCTACTTATTAGAATACTTTTCACTTTGTCATTTTACAAATTTCCAGAAGTTGTCTCTGTCATAATTATCAACTTCAGAACTCAAAAAGAATGTATCAGATTGCTAGACAGCCAGTTTGTTGTGTAACACAAAATCATCGCATTGATGACCACACAATCACTTGACAAAAATGAAATAATAATTGCAGTAGTTCTTTAAGCTTTATGGTTCTGTTTCTTGTCAGGATATGCAATTCAGCAGAATAATTGAAAGAATTATGCAAAGTCAATGTTTTTATGCTTATAAAATCAATAAATACCCACTTAAAAAAGAGAGAGAGAAAGACAGAAGGAAATAGAACTGTTGATTTACATTGTGTTTCTGAACCAACTATGAATAATCTGATAATTGAGAGATTAAGTAATTATTCATAGTCTAGTGAGCTTATTTAAACTGATTTTTTTTTAAGATCATCCAATAACAATGTTAACCTACACACATTTTTATCTAACTGTGAGCCTTGTAGAGAAAATATACTGCAATATTTGAAGAAGTGAAGTGTAACAAATCTGTTTCTACAGTTCTCATCAACACGTTATAATATTAGTGCAAGATTAAATTAATAGTAATAATAAGCAGCTATGATACATGAGAAATTAATATCAAGACATGCAGTATTTTTTGACAGGGAAAGTATCAGGATGCAAACTAGTCCTTATTCAGAAATGAATTTACAGCAATGCCTTCCTTTCATTTTGTTTTGATGGGCATTATTTTTTTAGATTCCATTTTCCTAATGCCATACACGCTGAGGTTATAGACAGCAATATTGATGAAATCCCTGGAGCAATGTTAATTCTTCTGTTGTGATAATGCTACCATTAGTTTTGATTGTATTTGCTGAGAGTAGAATTCTAGTAACATACTGCTTTGGGCATTTTTGCTTGTTGATTTACAGTTTCTTCATTAATTTTATTCCTCTTTTTTCGAAAAAAATTTACTTTATATATACATAATATAGAAATATTGAAAACAGATTTCCTGTTGTTATCACGGTATCTGTTTTATCTGCTACTGTAGTAATCAGTTTTATGTTTTCTTCATGCCAGATTAACACTCTTCTACTGATGAACATTTTTATCATATTTACTGGAGCTCATGTCTTACATATGAGAATATTTCCTTTATTTGTCTCTTAAATTTTCTTTTTCCCTTGTTAGTGGTTTTGCTATCTTAGTTTCAATGTTCTGGCTGGTTGCAATTACAAGTTTTCCCAGCTGGGAGCTTGTTTCATTTTTCTTTGTCTCTGCAACATGCTGATCTATTTGGAAATGTAGTTCCAATTGTTTTGTCTCTGTATTTTGCATCTTCTTTCTGTACGATATAAATGATGACTTCTTAAATAGTTTTCTGTTCATAGTTTTGAAGAAAAGATAGAGTTACAAAAACTGATACTACTCTGCAACCAGTTACATCACAGAAAAGAGATTTCCAAATGTGATTTTGAGAGAAGTACTGATGCTTATAATTTGCATGAGACCTGAAACCTAGAGAGAGCTACTCCAGTTGTCATTGCATCAAAGAAAATGAAGCCACTTCAAGTGATAGTGATAAATATGAATCAAAAGCACCATAAGTCTCTGTTTAAATTCTTCCTTTTGCTTGAGTCTAACTGCCTTTTAATGGTATTATAGTCAAAAGCCATTGTGATGTTGTGAGCTTTTTAATGCTCAATCTTGAGACTGCTTTGACTAAAGTAGACCATCCCCCCCCAGCCAGTTCCCCTCAGTTTTATGATTTTCTTGCATGACGTCATATGGTATGGAACATCCCTTTGGCCACTTTAGGTCAGCTGCCCTGTTTCTGTTTCCTCCCAGCTCCTTGTGCCTCGCCAATTCCCTTGACAGCAGGACAATAGGAGAAGCTGAAAAACTGAACCATCCTTGACTCTGAACACCACTGCTCAAAAAAAATGGTGTTATGAAAATTGTTTTTCTCTTAAAACCGAAACATTGCATCATGACAGACATTATGAAGGAAAAATCAACTTTGTCCCAGCTGAAACCAGGACAACTATGTCAGTTAACCAGAACTAGATAGTGCTTAATTTTATAGATAGTGTAATTAAAGTCACTACTGTCAAATCTGGGATCTAGTAATCTACATTAAATTTCAGCACAACCAAAGCATAGCTTTTCAATAGTAAATATAGGACTGGAGATGCTTATAGGTGTGTAAATACTTCTTTTTTTCTTTTCATTAATCATGTTTTACTCTGGATGTCATAAAATATGAAATACACTCTTCCAATGCTATTGTGGCCCTCTCCCACCCATTTGCAATAACATCTTAGGTTCTAAGAACTACATTCCAAGAAGATAGTTTAAATCATAGCTAAACCTAATTTCAAATGTAATTTGTTAACACTGAAGAGATGCTTCCTCCAATTAAAAAAGAAAATAGTAAAGAAAGAAAAAAGAAAATAATGTATTTTGGTTGTTTTGTACTGAAAAAACAGTTACATTTCAAGGCATTGATCAGCATAAGTACTGGGGGTGAAATTTGAACTTTTATTCAGCCTTTCTGTAATCCCATGGGAATCCTACATCCTTTCATAAATGATTTCAGATTGTGTATATACAGTGAAAGACAACTGTCACAAACTGATGAACAGAGTGAGTATTGATGAATAAATCCAGAGAATTTATAGACATAACTGAGAGAAAATTACTGGGAGAAAATTATTGGAACATTGAATTTAGCCTTCTGCCACAAAAGTCAACTAGACAATGTTTCTTTCCCTTAGCTCTTTTTTCCTTTATTATTCTGATGGAATGGCTGATCCTTAATCTTGCTCTTCTAATGGTTAGAATTTTTCATCTAATTTCAAATATAAATTTATTCATAGCATCTTTATACCCATGTGCTCTTGTGCCAACATTTTCCTTTGGCGTAATTTCCCTAGTGCACAGATGTCCAATCTTTTGGCTTGTCTGGGCTTTATTGAGTGAAAAGGAACTGCCTTGGACCACATAAGGAATATTTAATACAGATGTATACAATGTATATAAGTAATAAATTTTTTTTTATTTTTTTTCATTAAAATACTTAGAGCAATGAAAACATAAAACTAGTGGGATATTTGACTGTGTTTTTGTGAAACAAATGCATCAATGTCTGAGTCAATGGAAGTGGCTGCAACTCTTTAAGAGTTCTCAAGGGGTTAATCAGAGATTTTTGATGAATGATGCTGTGATATTTCATCAAACATGAGCTGTCAGTGGTAATTGCATTGTTTTCTATTAATTTTACAAGTTCCTCTTTTTTACCAACCATTGTTGATGCACCATCATATGCCAGATATGTTGACAACAGTTAAAGAAAATTAATATAATGCAGTTTTTACTGCTTCATACAAATCAAGAGATTTAATTTTGTCTTTTAATGGCACCAAAGAAGCCATTTCTTCCATGACATTATATTTGCTGTCAATACTTCTAAGGAAAATGGCAAATTGAGCCGTAAGTGTAGCATCAATACTTTCATCCATTGTCAAAGCATAAAATTTGAAATTAGCAGCTTTACTCCCCAGATTTATTTTGATAGATTTTCCTATTTCTTTGATTCACCTGGCTATAGTTTGGTGAGATAAACTGATTCTAGAAAAGTCTAGTTTTTAACAGGACAAATTACAGAGCCACAGAAGTGTAGGGTTTGGAAGGGACCTTTAGAGATATCAAGTCCACCCCCCCTGCCAAAGCAGTTCCCTACAGCAGACTGCACAGGTGGGCATCTAGACGAGTCTTGAGTATCTCCAGAGAAAGAGACTCCACAACCTCCCTGGCCAGCTGTTCCAGTGCTCCATTACCCACACCATGAAGAAGGTGCTAGGCATATTGGTGCGGAACTTCCTATGCTCCAGTTTGTGGCCATTGCCCCTTGTTCTCTCCCCACACACCACTGAAAAGAGACTGAAAAATATATCTGCCATGCTTTCCAGTCAAATGTGGCAATATGTTTTTGCATAAAATGTCTTTTCAACTTGAAATGTTTGAACTGACCCTTACAAATTAAGCATACTGCCATACTATTTATCTGGACAAAAAAGTACTCATCTGTCCATTTTCCATTAAACGCTCTTCCTTCATCCATGATGTTTCCTTTTTTTGGTTCTGTTTTCTTTTGAGACGTTGTTATGTAGGTTGAAATATTGTAGGCAATCACAGCGTTTTACTCAACAAGCAGCACACATACATACCATGTGTAACATGGGTTTCAGTGTGACTGAGTGCACGTGGTAGACTCAAGAGGCAGTTAGCACTGCACTATGCCTTCCCCATGACCCAGCTGCAGCTCAGACAGTGCCAATCACACAATGATCTTTGGTTGTTGTTGAGCAATGGATCAGAGCCCAGGATTGGGCCAGGCATCTCAACAGGGAACTGCTGTTGCCATGCCAACATGGCAGCCGCTGTGCTGGGCCACATGCAGCCCATGGGCCTTGAGTTAGACATGCCTGCCCTAGTGTATAACCTCTCTTTTGTTTTTAGCAAGCAACTGTATCTCTGCTTATTTTTCTTTCCTAGATTTTCTTAGTTAAGCTCTTTTATTTATTTATTTATTTATTTATTTATTTATTTAGTCTCTTCTTGAAAAATAATTAAGGCAAATCAATGTTAGATATGACTAACAGGTTCAAAATTTTAACATTAGAAGGTGTCATATGGGATTCTGAACAGTGTCACTGTCAGTGCTTTTTTTGTCAATACATAGGTTAGCATGTTAAGATGAGGCAATCTGTGTGGTAGTGGACAGTGAATGTGTGAGATTGTAACATTAGTGGACGAGGACAATTATAAACGTTTTACAGTAACATTGGTGTAAAGTATGTAACAGCTTAAGAGAAAAAATTGTTCTTTACTGTTACTTAAAAAATTTTCTGATGGTGGGTTTGTCTTACTTTGTTTTGCTTTGTTTTTGTCACATGAGTAAGAGTAATGATATCAGGATAAAAGATTAGATAAAGAAATATTTTCTGTTCTAATCCCTAAAATGCCAGCCACAGTAAACACAGCAGTGAGTTCAGAGTTAAATTAAAATTGATTGCATGTTTATTGTTCTTCAAAGCTTTAGGGATTGTAAAATTACAGATTCAAAGCCTGTTATTTTTGTTTATTTGTGAGATTAGTACTTGATTCAGACACTGAAAGGGCAGCAGTAAGGAATCACAGTGGGGACAGAAATGAAGATCTCTGTGGCCTACATGTAATGAAAACAATTTGTAACATGGCGACATATTCAGATGTTTTATTGCTATTACTATTATTATTGCTATTGCTATGAGTTATGTAGATTGTTCCAAAAGTAATGCCTCCTAGTTATTTCCATGAAAACTACAACAGCTACAAAGAGCACAATAACATTATCCGATAAAGCAAAATTCTCAACTGCAAAGCCATTTGTCAGCCTAGTCACAACCATTAGCTGTGCACTTTTGTCATCAACAAACAAGAGTCTGCATGACACATTCATAAAAATCTTATGGCCACCCGGATGTGGCTTGTCTTTCATATCACTGTTGCCACTGCTGAAATGCACCACACAACACCTCACTGCACTAACATCCACTATTTCGTCTCCATAAACATTCAGCAAGTGTTGATGAATGTCAACGGATGCAATATTTTTCCCAGGGAGGAATTCAGTTCCACACCTTTGCTTCATATGCATTTTCATGACCTATGCCATTTTCAGACTGCCTTTCTGCTGCCATCTAATAGATGGCAGCAGAAAGTAATGAAATACTGGTGGGAATGCTAAGCCACTACAGCCACACTACCAACATCTTCTGACATTGTGGGTCATAATAGAATAAGAGGCATTACTTTTGGAGCAGGTCTAATACTATTATTGCTACTGTTACTAATTAATTTATTATTATTATTTTTAAATTTAAAATGATATTAAAGTTTTGAATATATTTTCCTTTCTTCCCCCTCTATTTTGCATTCTACTGTAAGTTTACATTACTCATAACGAGGTGAAAATAAGAAAGTGTCTTCTGTAACTAAACAATAAAAAAGTATTTTTATTTTAAATATATGTTACTTTTAAGTATTCTTGCAGTGTCTTTATCATATTTGTGTATGCTCTTTCCTTACTCACTCAATCATTATGTTTTAGCATGCCTTCTATTTCATATGCACTGTAAGTACTTTCCCAGTAAGGATTGTTATAATTTCAGGAACATTGTTCTGTAACTGTTTTTCTTTGTTTCATTATGTCTAGCAACTTAGAAAATTAATGTCGTATTTTTCCTATGGGAAAAAAAATAATTTGATATCTCATCAAACACATTATTAAAAATTCAATTCCACTTTCTCAAGTGTTGTAAGGGATAAATTCTAGGTCTTGAGATTTGGCAAACCAATTTGGAAACATGGGAGAAATGTAAGCTCATCTTGCTGTCTTTTGCTTACCTATTTAATATTGACATCTAAATTTCACCTTTCCATCTTTTACTTCAACTATATTAGATTTAAAAGTTTGTCTTTTAAAGTTTGTCTTTTAAGCTGACTTTTTTGTTTTCTCTCTCTCTCTCTTGTTCTTAATTATTCATACCCAGGATTACCTAAAAACTTACATCTATGTGATAATGGCACTGATCAACATACTTTTTTTCTTCTTGAGAAGAAATCTTAGTTTTTGTAAACTTTCCCAGTAGATCAAACCTCCTATATGTTTTTTCATCCTGTATAACACTATAATATTCTTTTTTTTTTGGTCAAGATACTCCTGGAAATAACATTTGTTGTTATAACATCACAGTTCACATGTCTGCCAACTATAGATTAATTTTTATTCGAGTTGTAAAAGTTGCTAGATTTGGTAATTTTATTCAAGATCACATGCTTTGCTTACTCAAACAATTATGTGTAGGAAAATTGAATTTTCTATTTTTCTTTCTAATTTTGTGTCATTTTTTCAAATACAGCAATTTATATTTTTGACTAAAACATCTTAATTTCTGAGCATAGAATTTTTTTTGACATATTTGTTAAAAATGAACAATGTAAAAATTGTTTGGGGAGCAATGTCAAAAAGCAAAGTGATTATGCAAGACTAGAACATTCCTATGAGATTCCTTGTCTCATGTGTAAAAGTTTTCCAGTGGTAGAAAGCTCGAAATCTCCTGTCAATCCAGTCCAGAATTTTCCTATCCTGCCATTATGATAGATTTCTGCATGTCCAGTTTAAAGCTCCTTTGCTGAAGTTTGAGATCATTATTTTTTATTTTACCCACAGTAGATGGGAAAAAAAAAAAAAAAAAAGTCCTAGCTTACTGGAAGCACTCCACTGACTCCCTTCCACTGAAGACTGCTATTTCATTTCCTCTCAGTGTATTTTCTCCTGAGACAAAAAAAATGTCAAATTGCGGTTCAGTTCAGAGAAAAATATTATATGAGTTAAACAAAGTGAACCAAACTGTTCTTCCTTTTTAATAGGTTTACTATGGCTAAATTCTTTTCATTATCATCATTCCACTTGAAGAAATGCTTCCATACTTAAGAAGTTAGATTTGTCAGTTAGCCACTATTCTCTTACTTACTGTCTCTTGTATCTCTGTGTGGTCAGGCTGGGAAGCGTGATTTCAAATAATGTAATTGCAGATAGCTTTCAAAATGAATTCAAATTTTTTGAAGCTCTTTTGAAGAATTCTGTAGACTGGCTAAGCTGTTAAATACCAGTGAACCTCAACATCAGTGGAAAAACAGTCCTTGTCTTCCAGAAAGACTTATATTGCAATTCAAGAAGGAGTAAGGCTTTGAGTTCCTTTTTCCTAGTCAGACTTGTCTCAATTGTCTTTTTCAATAGGTAATATTAAAAAAACATATATCCAAAAATGTATTTGTGTGACCTCATTAATCTAGTAACTGACCGTGTACCTGAGCTATCAGGTTACAAAATAATTGCCAGTTTGTGTTCATCTGATTTATAGCAATGTATACCTTTTTAGTTAATACCAATCTGTTCTACCTTCCAGCTGCTCCAAGCTTAAAGAAATTCCCATGGAAATGCCCCAGGAATGTTGTATGAGAAACAGGAAAATAAATCAGAGTATAGTTTTGAACTCTCAGTAGTATTAATACTCATAAAATCCTGCAGGCAGTTTTGAAAACCTTCTTTGTTAGTGAATAGAACAAAGTTCTTTTTACTGGAAGACAACTTCATGAGGGATTCAGATGGAGAAATTTGAGCTGTCTGAAAAATACAGCTTACCAGTCTTTTAAATAAATAAATTAACGAATATTTCCAACAGAACTTATGTTTTATTACAACTTTTTTTTTAATACTCGTGCTTAAGAAAAGATGACATTTTATCTCCCTTTTTACCTACACGGACCTTGCTGTACAGCACCTTTACATGCAGAATTCATAATTCAAGGCATAAAATCCCTTTATTTCGTGTCACTTCTGTGAGAATTATATATTTCTCTTGAATACAGATAGCCAATCTGAAAAATGAAAATAGTAAACATTTAAGCCTTTTCCAGGTAATATCAATCTCCAATATATCATCTTCAAGGATCTGGCATACAATTCCATGGCTATGCTATGATTCATACGGAAAGATCAAAATATATATCTTGAATTTAAACTGTTACTGAAGAAAACAATAAGACATAACACGAGAAAAATACTCATATTCTATAACAAACTGCAGTAATATTCAGAACAGTATGGCTACTCTCTCAGTACAGAAAGAAAACTAAAGACGGAGTGCACTGAGAACAATACATATTTTCATACTGTATAGACCACAAAATCATTTTTCAAAATTACTTGTAGGGGCTTTGTGCCTTTCTCAGAAGCATCTGGTATCTGCCATCATACAGAGAACATTACTGGACTAGATAGAACATCTATTTGCTCCAACATGGCATTTCTTATGTTGAAATACAATTTGTCCTTATAAATTATTGCTATTTTGGGTGCTAAAAGAAATAAGTAGACCAATATTGCTCTTGCTGGTCTTTTTCTTTTTTCTTTTTATCTTCTAATTGTGTTCCTTGCTATGGCCCAAATGAATAATGGAGTTTCTTATGTATTCCTGGCAACAAGAACATACTGGCTTTATGAGTCATTGCTAAATGTCACAAATTCACGTTTTCCATTGTTTAATTTCTGAAGAATATTAACAATGTTTTAAATTTCAAAATGCAATATATTTCTAAAGAAGCATGGAGACTGGTCAGTTAGGTGTGGAAAGAATTCAGCTCTGATTTTTATATCTATCCGTTTTGTTGTAAAGAAAAATACGCTTTCATGATAGGCAATGGATTTTTAATATTATTTTCTTAATTTGTAGTCAGCTTTGAATAAAGTCTTGAATAACAGATCACTGTTTTAATGATCTTAGCTTAAAAATGAGTGAAGAAACTCAAAAAAATTATGGTGTTTATAACCAAATAAAAGTTTTTATGAAAGGAAGAAAAGTATAAGGAAAAGAGAACATATTTGTTGAGAGTTATAGCTTGATTTACTTTACTTTACTTACTGGTTAATTTAGAGGCAGCACTGAAGGGAAGACTGATTAGACAGATTTTCCTGAGCAAGTTCAACAATCAAATCTTAAGGATGTACTCTTTTAAGAGAGAACGGAGAGTAATACTGCTTGTGGCTTTCAGTCTCAAGTGGCACCAGCCTCACTGGCTGCCTGATACCTTGCTTCTGTGAAGCAGGGCTCTGGCTCCATTCCATCATCAGGAGGCAATACCAATTCATCAGTTGCTGTGAATGAAATCGTATGTATTGTGGGACTTCTGAGGAGAGAATAGAAACGCATGAAATCATCATGCAAAGCAATCAAGGTGAAAAAAATCCTTGCAAATCAGGTTTTAACAACCTAGAACAGCAGACTAAAAAATGTATTTGGAAAGAAGTAAGAACTAAGTGAAAATATGCTTATAGCTAAACCTTAATTAACTTGCATTTTTACTCTTCATTTTATTTCAAGATTTGAAGGGGATGGATTAACTCTTCTGAATAAATGATTAGTTGTGACTGACAGAACTGCTGCTTTGACAAAATAGTCAAAATATATGAAGAAGTTAGCCAACTTCTTGTTGATTTTAGTAACCTTTAACAGAATGCTTTATATAATGAGAATTTTTCATTAAATAAAAATTATTACAAATAGAATTACACTTATGTATAGAAAATAAAGCCTTTTAATAATCCAGCTGAGGTACTTAGAAAACAGTTTTGTCTCTTGCTGAATACATGAAAAGGAGAAAAGAAAATGAGAAGCAAGAAAGTGAAAAATATTGTTCTTAGGAGAAGATTGCCTCAGAGAAAGGGAACCAGAACTAAAAATTTGGGATAAAAAAAGGTGGAAGAGCTCCATATTAAACTCAGCAGTGGACAAGTGGAAGGGTAATATTGAAACTTAAAATGGCATCTGAGGTTAAGTTACAAGTGTGGTTTTTAGGCCCGCTCAAATATGTGATTCAAATCCTATTTCAGCAATTGCAGACTCTCAGAGATGGGATCCAAAGAAAATGTTTGCACAAAGCATGCGGGAAATGAAACCTGCCGGCACCGTTGTACTCTTGTTATATTTATGCAAAATCACTGTGTTTATTTTAAGAGGGTTTTTTTTAGTGATTTTTTATTTTTTTTTTTAGGGGAACAGGAGGTGATCTATCAAATATTCAGGATTGTACTAATGAGGACAAATAAAGGATATTTTCCTTTACTTGCTTCCCTGAAGGGTATTCTTCAGACATTATAAATTTTTGTGTCTAGAGGTACATATGTGTGTATATTTGAGAAATAGCTTTCTGTGGATATGCACACAATAATTTACATATATATTTGTGATATCAATAACAATTTGTAAATAATTTAAGAAAATATTGTTTTGTTTTAAAAGTAATTTAAATGACTCGGTTATAGACTAATGAACCATGCTTCCTTTTGCAATATAAAGTTTACAGATCATTATTAGCCTCGATTGACCAGTGTTGCCAGCTTTCATTCACATTTTAATTATCTCCTTTACGGACATGAGCAAACTGTCTGTGAGCATTACAAGGTATCTTTGCTTTACCATCCATGTTGTATATTAAAGAATCATATACGCATACAATGGCTTGGGTTGGAAAGGACTTTAAAGATCATCTAGTTTCAACCTCTCTTCTTATTTAAATTTATTTTTACTTTCAACAAACACAGTTTTTCCAGAAATATCAACATGGATGAAAATATTAAAATATTAGAAGAGTTTTACACAAAAAACAGTTAACTTCTACGTGAAACTATAAAACCCCTGATTTACAAAGTCCATCAGAATAGTTAGGTAGAAAATTGCAAACCAATTTTAAAGAAATCAATCTCAGTGTAAAGTAAATATTTTCATATCACAATAATTAAATTTACTTTTGTAAATATATTAAATGTTGGTTTAAAAAAAAATGTAGATATATCAACCTACCTGTGTATAATAATGAAATTTTCATTAAGATAAATACAAGGCTGGACGCATTTCTTACTCTCTCACAAACCCAATCTAATTTCATTTCAGTGCATTTTATAGAGAAAAAAATTTAGTCATGACTCAGCCTTTCAGGACGAAATTGCCTGTTTTGTTTGTATCTACATTTCCATATGGAAAATATGTTCAGATATGAACATCATCTTTATCAATGACATCAGTGAGAGGATTGAGTGCACCCTCAACAAGATTGCTATGACACCAAGGTAATGACACCAAGCTGAATGGTGAGGTTGACACAACAGGAGGAAGGAATGTCATTCAGGGAGACCTTGACAAATTCGAAAGATGGGGCCCATGTGAACATAATGAGGTTCAACACAACAAAGTGCAAGGTTCTGCACTTAGTCGAAGTAATCCCAGGTATATATACAGACTGGGAGAAGACCTCCTTGAGCGTAGCCCTGCTGAGGAGGACTTGGGGGTCCTAGTGGACAAAAAACTGAACACAAACCAGCAGTGTGCTCTTGCAGCTCAGAAGGCCAACAGTATCCTGGGCTCCATCAGAAGAGGGGTGGCCAGCAGGGAGGTGGAGGGGATAGTCACTCTCTGCTCTGCCCTCTTGAGGCCCCACCTGGAATACTGCGTCCAGATCTGGGGCCCCCAGTACAAGAAAGATGTGGAGCTGTTGGAGAGGGTCCAGAGGAGGACCACAAAGATGCTCAGAGGGCTGGAGCACCTCCCCTATGAGGACAGGCTGAGGGAGTTGGGCCTGTTCAGCCTAAAGAAGAGAAGGCTGCGGGGAGACTTCATTGCAGCTTTCCAGTATGCAAAGGGAGATTATAAACAGGAGGGAAATCAACTTTTTACAAGGGCAGATAGTGATAGGACAAGGGGGAATGATTTCGAGATGAAGGAGGGAAGATTTAGATTAGATGTCAGGGGGAAGTTCTTCACGGAGAGAGTGGTGAGGTGCTGGCACAGGCTGCCCAGAGAGGTTGTGGATGCCCCGACCCTGGAGGTGTTCAAGGCCAGGCTGGATGGGGCCCTGGGCAACCTGATCTGGTACCAGATCTGGAGGTTGGTGGCCCTGCTTATGGCAGAGGGGTTGGAACCTGATGATCCCTGGGGTCCCTTCCAACCCGGGCCATTCTGTGATTCTATGATACATCTGCTTCTGTGTGTAGGAATGTATTTTTGAACAAATTGTTTGGAAATCTTATTAAAAATAAATATGTTTTATATTGATACATTTTTAAGAAACAATATTTCATTGTTCTAATGACATGAATATTGAATGCTTTCTATGTATTTTATTGATTAAATTACAGATTTAATGTCACACACTTTTAAAGACACAGAGCAAACTAGTTCTCTCGCCTGTTGCTTCTAAAGATCAATATAAATAACTGCTGAGTTTTTGGAGTTGTAATGAAAATTTCAACATTAAATAATGTATGTGTCTATTATTGACATTATTCTTTATATCCTGCAAATCGTATTACACAATCATTCTGTAAGAATGAACTATACATAAATTCATTGTGCAATTTTGTCACTACCTCAGGTTTATAAAAGGTGCTTTCTCCAAAGATATATATTTTATTTCTTTATAAAAAGTAAAGTAATAAGTTAAATGTTTGATGTTAAAATGTAAAATACAGTTAAAAATAAAGCACTAGAAAAATACAGTATATATTTAAAAATTTTTGAATTAATACATATTTCAAAATTAGAAATAAATTCAAAATATTCTCATGTAAGTCTGCCTTTATAGCTGTGAGTGAGGTTGGAATTATAAGATTTTCCAAAAACATTCAATGGATAAGAAATCTGAATGTAGAATAATAGCATATTGTATAATAACAAAAAATGAAAAACAATGTGTGAAGCATGGGAATTTCTACATGTAATTCCTAGATGAGTAAAATGCCAACAACATCTACGGTGTCCACAGTTTGGCACAGGAAAAATGACCGCAACGGTTCCAGTCTCTGCAGTCACTGTGTAAAAATAGTTTTTCAACACTGTGATGAAGTATCCACTCGTTTTAAGTTTTGTTGCCCTCTTGTGTTTTAATAAAAAATACTTAAAAAGTAAGTTTTGTTACATATATACACTAAATATATTATATATTTTATATCTAGCCCTAGAAAATACTTCTTCAGTCATTGTAGCCCAGGCAAGCCAAAAGTTTGGATACCTATGGTCTAGATCTTTGATAAAGTTATTATGGAGCACCAGGCTCAAGATAGAGCCCTGAGGGACATCACTTATCACTGACCTCCACCTGGACATAGAGCTGTAGACCTCACCCCTCAGGCTTCCATCATCCAATCAATGCCTTATCCATCAAATAGTCCACACTTCAATTCCATACCTTTCCAAATTAGAGATAAAGATGTTGTGTGGCACCATGTCAAAGGAGGCTTTGCAGAAGTCCTTGTAGATTATATCAGTTGCTCTTCCTTTGTACACTGATGCTGTCAGTATACAGCAGAAGGCTGTCAGATTGATCAGGCAAGATCTGTCCTCAGAGAAGCCATGCTGGCACTCTCATACCACCTCCTAGTCTAACCCTTAACATGGCATCCAGGAGAATCTGTTCCATGATCTTCCCAGGCTCAGACATGAGGTTCAACAGCCTGTGTTTTCTCACATCTGCACTTCCATCTTTCTTAAAAATGAGAGTGATGTTTTCCTCTTTCCAGCCACTGGGGACTTACACCTGACAGCCATGACTTTTTGAATATGGTGGAGGATGGCTTGGCAACAACATCAGCCATTTCTTTCGAGACCGTGGGTTGCACGCCATTGGGTCCCATGGACTTGCATGTATTCAGTCTCATCAAGTGGTCTCCAACTTGCTTTTCTCTTACAGAGGGAGGGATTTTGCTCCCTCAGCCAGCACGTAGACGTTCAGGGACAAGGGAGACGTGGAGTGAGGAGGAGTGAAGACTGAGGCAAAGAACTTGTTAAGTACCTCAGTCTTCGTGTCGGCTGAAGCCAGTTCCCTCGTCTCATTTGTGAGGGAGGGTACACTCTCCTTGGCCTTTCTCTTCTGAGCAGTGTACCTATACAGTTATTTTTTACATCCCTTGCCAAGTTGAGTTCCATCTGTGCCTTGGCTTTCCTGATCCCACCTCTGGACATCTGGATGTCATCCTTGTATTATTCCCAGGCCACGTGTCCCTGCTCCCTCCGCTTGCATATTTCCTTCTTATCCCTCACTTTGACCGGCCGTTCCTTCTTCAGCCATGTCTATTTCCTGCCTATTGATTTCTTGTGTTGGGGGATGGACAGCTCTTGTGCTCTCAGAAAGGCATCCTTAAAGAGCTGCCAACTCTGCTCCGTTTCTTTGTCCCTAAGGACAGCTTCCCAGAGGATCTTACCCAGTGATCCCTTAAATATTTCCTAATGTTCTCTCTGCCTGAATTCAGGGTCCTGACTTTACTCTGCCAGGCCCATATTCCTCAAGATGACAAATTCAGACAGGGTGTGGTCGCTACAGCCCAGACTGCCTCCAGTCTTAACCTGGAGTTTATCTGCATTGGTGAGCACCAGGCCCAGTAATGCTTCTCCTCTGGCTGGTTTGTCTAATACCTAGACCAGGAAGTTACCCAACCTTGAGATCATTCCGTCATCGATTTTGCAAGAGTTCTTGTTCACCATGGGAAAACTGATGGTACTTCTTCTCCCTAAAAGGGCGGTCATGGCTAAATAGTTTGCAGCTTGATTCCTCAGCAAGACAAAAACAAGGCGTCTTCATCTAGGTAGACTATGGGTCAAGTCATGTCCACTGTTAGGTGACAGGAGAAGAAAGATGAAATGAAATTCTGAAGATTTAGAGGTGTAATGCAGATAAAAGTAAAATCACATTTTTCCCATATTAATGATTGTAATTTTCAAATTTGTTGACATTTGTTTCTTTGCTTGTTTGTGTTTATACTTGTCACAGCTCTCAGAATTTTCAGCTTTAGCAAACAAGGGAAATAAAATGAACACATGTAAGGAACAGCTTAATTATTGTAACGTAATTGTGTCTTTATCTCTTAAGAAAAGAAAACCAAATTTTTTTTTATGTATTGACTTCATGCTAGATTTCCACAATATTTTCTCCTTCAAACTTTTTGAATTATTAAATTTTAATAGTCTGTAATAATGAAAATACTGGCACAAACAATTACTTATTCAATCTTGTATGCCTTTAGAGATTATTTTGCAGATATATTTGTAAACTATATACACAGTGATCTGCTTTTCTGTCTAATGCAATTTTGATTGATCCTAGGAGAAAACAGAACAGAAAGGGTCTCTGTGATTGAACAGGCAGCAAAAGTGAGGTCCTTGAGTGGCAAAATTCTTGCCACAAACTACTGCAATGATGAGTCTTGAAAGCTTGCCCATGGTCTAGGTTTTGAAGAAAAAGAAAATAATTAGAAAATGTTAGTCTTCCAGCATACAGACACAGGTCAATAAGCTTTTCCATTCCTGCATCTGTATTCTTCTTTCAAGCTCAAATTTACGTATCTGATCAGTCTGACTTTGATCCATGAAAACAAAGCATGATGCAAAAGGAGATGCCAGACAGATATGTAACCGCATGTATAATTAGAGATGGAATCTCCTCTACCATGCCACAATTTTCTTGTATTTTTTTCTTGCTGAGCTTCATTATACAAAAATGTATGTCATTCCTACCCCATGTAAGTTCTACTTTCTTTCAATTGTGCATCTTTATTTATCAATCAGCATTCTGTGATCAGCTATCTCCTTTGCTTCATGGGCAGTAATAATACCTCTTGCTCACAACTGATAACAAAGATTTATCCTAAGCTGCCGTTATACTAATTATCCTCATAGACTTGTACAGATTGTATTTCAGAGACGTGGCTGAAAGCAGAAAGGTGGTCTAATTACTGGCCTGCAGCAATAGTTGCTTTGGTGTCATGTGTTGTGTCTTATAGAACTAGCCAAATTGTGTCAAGAATCAGAAAAGCCCCTTCACAGGCTGAGATTAAAGTGTAAATTCAATTTAGTTATTTCAAAGAACAGAGGGTAAAACTAAATTTTCACATATAAGGAGGGTAAGCTTGCCTTAAATTCTTTGAAGCCCATTTAAGTCAAGAAGAAGTGTTTGCTTAGCCTACAAATAAATCTGTTTTTGTTTGGTTTTAAAAACAAATATTTCTGTAATTCTGCATTAGAAAACTCCACATGAAAGTTTCATAAGTAACAATTATAAAATCTAGTTATTACCAAGACATGGTTTGTGCCTCTTAGGTAAAAGAAAAGAGATCAGAAAAATAGTTCCTCTATGAAAAGAATCTATGATATTTTGTGGAAATCAGATTTCATTTTAACTTTTTATCCATCTAGCAGTAAACAATACTTATACGTTTCATGAAATCACATCCTTTGTTACTTAATGTCTCTCAGCAAATTTTATTAACTTTAGACATCTACTGACTTTTTCCAGATAACAAGAGGATTTTAAACTAGCATTAGAAGCCATTCTTTGCATTTCTTTAGTATCTCAGTGACGTTATTTAAAAGGATTGTAATCAATGTACAGAAAATTTCTTTCTCCATCTCCTCTGTCTGTCTAAGAGGTCACATAAATGTTAAACATAGTGGAAATGAAGGCTGGAATGAAAAGGACAGAATAAACATTCTCAATGGCTTATGGAAACAGATTAACAGGAAAGTAATAAAAGCTGCTCTTAACATGTCTGTGATCTGTTCAACATAGAACCATCAGACTTCAATTTTTGTCTTAGAAAATCCTGAAAGCAAAAAATCATTGTCTGAGACAAATGCTTGGAAAGGATAATATATTTTAATTTTCATTAATATTAGTCCTCTAATATGCTGAAAGGGAGAAGTGCAGCTTTTTACCTTAGCATTTTACAAGTAATTCCAAAGGAAAAGTAATTTGGAAAGGACAATATGCACACCTAACTGACCAATAACTAAAAATGTTTGTAGAACTAAAGAAGAAGCTGCTCAGTAAAATGACAATATTCTAAACATTTACCAATGTCTTAGTTTCTAACAGAAGTTATTTCTGTCTTAGTTTCTGTTATGAAGCTATATTTTGGTCTCAGAAGAAAAACAAAACTGATAACACCTGGCAGTGTTGAACACAGCCAAGGACATATTCTGTTCCTCAGTGAAGCAGTCAAGAGGCATAAGGAGCCGAGAACTGGGAGGGCACAGGACCAGGGCATCTGACTCAAACTGACCAAAGAGCTATTCCATCCTGTATCACATCATGTGATTTTTACAGAAGAGGAGTCTCTTGCTCTGAGGGATGGGCTGCTGGCTGGCTGGGTGTCAGTCATTGCTTCCTTGCTTTGTGTATCGTCTATTGCTTAATATATATTTATATGTACTGGTATTTTATTTTCTCTGCTGTCTTAGTAAATAGATTTTATCTCAGCCCACAAATTCTAACGTATTTATTCCTTAATTCTCTCCCCCACCCCACTTGGAAGGGGGGAGGGTGAACAAACAACTGTGTGGAACTTAGCTGTCTGCTGGGTCAAACTTCAGCAACCAAAGTTTGAAATCAAATATTTATTCCATTACTTTGTTTTCTTCATCCTTTCTTCATGTCTTGACAGAGCAACAGATGTGATCATTGTGACATTTAAATATAAAGATATTCTATACATTTTTGATATTGCATGGGGACCATTTGCAACAGGGAAGATTCACGTTGAATATTAGGAAAATTTTTTCTCAGAAAGAGTGGGAAGGCATTGGAACACGCCACCCAGGGAAGTAATGGTGTCACTGTCCCTTCAAGTTTTCGAGAAAAATGTAGATGTGACACTGAGGGACATGGTTTTGTGGGCAAGGTGGTGGTGGTTTGATGGTTGGACTGGATGACCTAGGTGGTCTTTTCCAACCTTAATGATTCTGTGATTCTATGACATCCTATGGTACTTCTGGACTCAAAGCGTTTCCAGAAGCAGCTTGAAGGAAGGTGGAATGATCTTGTCTGGGGTGCTTTCTTTTCTGAATCAGTACATCTAACTTCTGTCCATACTGATTACTCCTTTTCTCTGTAGTTTCATGGAATCAGAAGAACACTCTTCAACTTACAGTTTGACTGAATCAGTAATAGAATCCATAAGTCCTGTCTACACTTGCTTTTCAACATGACATAGATTTAAAGGAGCAAAATTTCTTAAGAAATGTGGTCATGTGCAGATTAAAGCATAGGTGTTGTTAACCAGATTTCAAGAACAAAATGTGCAAGATAAAACTGACAAAATGCACTACAATAACTTTATTTATATTAATATCATTTTAGCCAACACCTTATACTCTTCAGCCAAGTTTTGCTGTCAATCAAAGTTCAAGATAAATTCACCTAGTGCAAACACCAGAGTCTACAATATGCAGCTGCCTCTCAAATAAGCTTGAGTTCAGTGATTTGTTTTACAACAAAAGCTTCAGGTTTTCTTTCAACTTGGATCATAGAAAGGAAATTTTGATTATGTAACAATAGAGTTTTCTTCAGCTCTGCTGGAAGCTTGAAAACTCCAAGTCAGTTCACTGAAAGCTACTATGAATATTTGACACAGAAAAAACGTAATAATCCACATCTAGAAGTAATGAACACATAGGAAAAAAAATATTGCTCAATAGGATTGGGTTGCTCCTTGCGTTCTTATTAATTTTTGAGCCACCTGATGGAGAGTGGAAATTCAGTGACACTGGAACAAGAGGTCATTTTCTGCCTTGAGAAAATCCTCATTAAGTTTCAATTATTTTGCCAGTTTGTACAACAGTCTTTCAGTCTTCTTTACATTCCTTACACATGTAGGTGGCTAATGTCTCTTCACATATGTTTCACAGCAGGTTCTGAATTGTTAGAGCACTTTCAACTGAAAGTTTGTTCCAGTAGAGCATGTAAATGTGACCCCTGTTGGTTGATGTGCCTACAGTATATGATAAGAATCACTGAATTAAGTACTGTATCGGACGAAATAAAGAGAAGAGGAAACTATTCTTGTCAAATCACATTATAAACTGTAACAGCAAAGTAAATTACACTGTAGGTGCATTTCTATGAAATCATTTGTTTATTAGGACTGACCAGAAAGCATGATTTGATTTTGCACTGATGTTTGAAATTTAACATTTTTTTTCTTAACAGGATATTTTATCAACGTTAAAAAAAAAAAAAAAAAAAAGAGCTGTTTTGATTTGTGCGCGTGCTGGGAGTCAGAAGCCAAAGACAGTAACAGGACGGATGTTTCTCCCTAGCTGGAATTTGTTTAGGACATGAGAGAATCCCATTGAATTACTTCTATGGGGTTCTGCCTGAGTCAATACAATGACTGGTTTTTCCATAACTCAAATTATTAGGCCAGCCACCACCTGCCCAGGGAGTCTTGCAGCCTCTTTTTTTCTAGATTGGACCTGAAAGATCAATCTGTTCTTGTCAGACATCATAACAGTTATTTCTGAAAAACATGCAGGTGAAAAGTTCCTGGCATTCTAATACTTGTATCAAACATAGCTTTGGTGATATGTAGAAATGATATGTATGCAAAAGCTTTAGCTTCACATATGCCCACCTACACTTTCATGACTTTGCATATCTTTCCATATAAAAAATTACTATTGCATTACTCTGTATTTTCCAGGGCTTTTAGTTCTGTTATTCTTACACGTTTTGCAGAACAGTGTAAAATAAAGTTGATTGCAATAGCAGCTTTAACAGGGTGCTTTGGGAACGGTAAGAGGTTTCCATTGAAAGTATCTAATGTGAAATGCAAAAGTCATGCATTAAAGTCATCCACAAAGGAAGAAAGGAAAAAAATAGTCTACCAACCAATCACCACCACAACCGAAAAATAATGAGTTCTTAACACCATCAGTTAAGTGACATTATGAATAAAAGACACAGAACACAATGGAATATAACAAGGTCTTGGATAGGATTCATATTCAAATAAAGCAAAACAAAACAAACAAAAATAAAACAATAGCAAAACTACAACCAAGCAAAAAAAAGGCAATTTTCCCACAAAATTCAAGGTACCAGGGATGTGCTTTTCATATACTTGTAAGAATTTTCAGTATCAAAGGACGAGTACACTACTTTGAGACTTCTACACTGTTCTCTGGGTATTCTCTATATGGTTCTTTGTGAAGACAGAGCTTCCTTCCTCTCTTTATCCACCTTTTAAATATTGGAATATTATAGTGAGGTCTTTTCTGAGCCTTCTCTAGCATGAGTTGGTACAGCTAATTCTTTCTGGGTTCTTCAGCCCTTTGATCACCTTCATGGCCTTCCTTTGGACCCTTTCCAATCTGCTCATGTCTTTTTCTATTTGTGGTGACCAGAACTGGACACATTACTGTAGATGTGACCTGACAAATACAGCGCTGATCACATTTCTATCTCTGCTAGTAATGTCCTTGTGGAAGTAGCCCAGTATCTAATTCCACAGTATTACTGAATCATAGAACATTCAGAGTTGTAAGAGACCCACAGGGATCATCAATCAGCCTGTGCTGCAGCAGAGCACTGTTGATTCGTATTCAGCTTATTGTCCACCAGGATCCCCAGGTCCCTTTTAGCAGGGCTGCTTCCCAGCCACACAGATCATAGTCAATACTGAGCTCTGTGGTTATGGTGTTTCAGGTGCAGGACCTTGTATTTGCACTTTTCTATGTAAAACTTCAGACAGTTCTTGCTTCCAGTTCCAGCCTCTCCGAGTCTTCCTGTCAAAAGGATCTTTCTTCTAATGTGTTCACCTCACCAACCACGTTAGCGTCATCAGCAAACTTTGTGATGGTGCTTTCAATATCATTTTCAGTTTATTTATGAAGACACCAAACAGTGTGGGGCCTAGTATTGATCTCTGGAGGACCTAAGTTACGATGATCTGCCAGTCTGAGACAAAAACAATGATCAACAGCCTCTGAGAATGTCCTGTAAGTCAATATACTACCCCCTTCACAGACAACCTATTCAATTTGTATCTTGTCAAGGAAAAGACTGCGAGAAAAGGTAGTGTCAGATGTCTGCTGAAGTTCAGGTAAACAATATTCACTGCTTTATCCCATGTCAGCAGAAAATATTATTTTACAGTTGAAGGTGGCCAGGTTATTCAGACTCAAATTGCGTTTGGGAAATCTGTTGCCTTTTTCCCAATTATCTGCTTCATTTGGCTTGTAGTAATTTCCAGGAGGGCTTGTTTTATTAGTTTCTCAGGGACTGATGCAAGATTAATGGTCCTGTACTTTTCTGGGTCCTCTTTTGGCCCCTTCTTACAGATGAGTATGGCATTTGTCCTCTTCCAGTCATCAGGAGCATCCCCCGATCTCCACTTTTCATAGATTACATTCAGGGGCATCACAACAATGCCAGTCATTTCTAGTAATACTATGGGGTGGATTCCATTTGGGTCCATAGATTTATGTGAGTTGGACCCTTGCAAAAGTCCATGATCCAGCCCTTGCTCCGTAGCTAGGTAGTTAACATTATTGTAGCTACTTGCTCCTATGATCTGGGGCTCAGATACACCAGTAAAGATAGCAACAAAAAATATATTACAGAAACACAGAGACTGAGAATCTCTGTCTTGCCAGCATTATTAGCAACTTGTTTCCCTGCCCTGCTCAGCAATGGGATAATGTATTCCCTGTGCTTCTATTCACTGCTCAAATCTCTGAAGAACCTTTAGTTCTTCTTATAGAATCTTTAGTTTTCTTGACATCCGTGGACAATTTCAGTCATAGTAGAGTCTCAGACTTCTTGAAGCAATCTCTACATGTCCTTCAAAAATCCTTCTAGACCTCAACGGATATTTGGACACATTTCCGTAACTCCTCTACTCCACCCTGGTCAGGCCTCAGCTGGAGTACTGTGTCCAGTTCTGAGCTCCCCAGTATAAAAAAAAACAGGGACCTCCTGGAAAGAGTCCAGTGAAGGGTCACAAAGATGATAAAGGGCCTGGAGCATCTCCCTTATGAGGAGAGGCTTGGTAATCTGGATCTNTTTTTTTTTTTTTTGATTTTGAGCACATACAAAAGCTCATTGTTAAGACAGAATAGTCCCTTCTTTTGTCTTCTTCCTTCCCCATTGTAGGGTATGGACTACTCTTCTGCTTTCAGGAAGCTCTTCTTTAACTCCCAGTACTCAGATGCTCATTTGCCCTCCATGAATGCCTTCCAGCTGGGTTCTGAGCTTACTAAAGTTTGTTATTCTAAAATCTAGGGTCTTTGTTCTATTATTTGTCTCCAGTATGCACAGCCAGAACTTTAACTCCACAATGCTATGATCACTGTATCCAGGGTTACCATCTGCAACCATTATGTTTGTGATCTAAAGAACACAAGTCACTCCTTCATGTATCTCAGCTGGAGCTGCTTCTGTTAATGTGTGTAAACTAGTAGGTTCAAGTAAAAGCACCAATAGATCCTTCTTCTATCTATTAGTGTTCAATTAAAATGTGGAATTATACATAAAAGTCTGGATATATTTTAACTTTAACCTGAAAAAGATGTGTTTTTTTTTCTGTATAAATATATTTTAATTATCTCATATAAATGCAAAATATATTTCCTCTGATACACTAATAATAGAATAACATTTGACATTATTAACATATTTTAACCTGAATTTAGAAGAATGAGAATCCTTTGCTATGTTATCATTCTTCAGTCTCATAACGCCATGTTAAACATGTTCGTCTCAGAAATTCGCTGATGGCTGAACACTAATTTCTGCTAAAAATGAGGTGGAGTGGGGGAGGAAGGGTTGATGTAAGCACTTTGCAATAAATTCATATTACAAATGGGTTAGAAAAAAGAAGCTAATGCTTCATCTATAAAGGCACACACACACACATGTATATACATATATCCCCCCCTGGTTAACTAGTCTATCATCCCACATACCGTAATGCAATCAGTGAAAGACAAAAATCATTTCTAAAGAAGGTTCATTTTCATGGCCTTTATAAAATCTGTTTTTCATATTAAAAAACAAACACTTAAAAGAACATACAACGTAGAAGTGAATCTATTTAATTACTATCAGTTTTAAGAAAGGCATTCTAAAAGGCACTATTAACATGTTGCTGCTTATTAACTGTCACGGACAACTTAGAACAACTTGGTGATGGAAGATAAAGTCATGACAATGTCTACAAGGGAATGCAGTGCAGTACAATATCTTCCTGATATTGAGAAAAACTACATATCAAGGTGAATAGCCAGGAATGTATCTTTTCCTTCATTTTCTTTCTTTTAGTTATAGTTTTACTTCTATTATTTTTAACTTTAATGAGTTTGTCTGAGAAAGAAAGGACTGGGAGAAGACTGTTCAATATACTAAAAGATTGAAATGCTATTTCCCATTGCTGCTTTTCAGACAGATATTGATCATCCTACATACATTGGAAAAGAAGTCCAGTATATAAGTATTTCAGCACAAGAGAGACATGGACCTGTTGGAGCGCGTCCAGAGGAGGGCCACAAAAATGATCCAGGGGATGCAACACCTGCCCTACGAGGACACACGGAGAGAGCTGGGGCTATTTTGCCTGAAGAGAAGACTTTGAGGTGACCTGATAGCTGCCTTTCAATATCTAAAGGGGAGCTATAAGAAAGAGGGGGACAGACTCTTTAGCAGGGTCTGTGGGATAGGACAAGGGGGAATGGCTTTAAACTGAAAGAGAGGAAATTTAGGTTAGATTTAAGGAAAAAGTTATTTACAGTAAGCGTGATGAAGCACTGGAACAGGCTGTCCAGAGAGGTGGTAGAAGCCTCGTCCCTGGATACATTCGAGGTCAGGCTGGACCAAGCTCAGAGCAACCTGATCTAGCTGTAGATGTCCCTGTACATTGCAGGGGAATTGGACTAGATGGACTTAAAGGGCCCTTCCAATTCTAAGGATTCTATGAGTCGATGATTCTATGACCTTACATTAATTTGTCAGGCTACTTAAGAAGGATATCACCTTGCTGATGAAAGTAAGCTAATTCTTTGTTCTGTTGAAGTCATATACTTTTTAGGCTATGATATAGAGTGTTTGAATTTATTAGATATCGTTAGCTTAGGAATGATGATTGAATTGGAATTCAGGCACAGTTCACTTCCATGAACCTTGCAGGAACAATGCAGTGCCTGTACTGGATGCATATCTTCTAAAGTAGTTGATGTAGGTTAGCAAAATATAACAATATCTGTGTTTAGTCATCTGTATAATTCCTTACACAAGTAATAATTGCTTTTCTTATGTATTCGATTCCTCTTTTTAAGTCTATATTACAGTGATTCAAGGGAGAACTAGTCTTCAAGAAAAACAGAGCTTAATATTTCCCTTATTTTCAGAACATCTTACCTGAGCTGATGAGAATTTCAACAGACTATAACACAGTAGATAAAATACAATCTGTTTTTTCTCTAGTATGGTTATGTATAGAAAGGATGTGTGTCTGAATCTGCTGTTTGTTTCTATTTTTGTTTCTCACAAAAAACCAGAAAACGAGGTTTCATCTAGGTTAGTGAAATATTTATAAGACTACACAGAAGTCGTGAAAAGGATGGAAAACAAAATCCAGGAGATCATAAGCAAGAATAAAAGATAAGAGACCAACTTTGAAGCTAAGGCTCTTGTTCACTGTCACTAAAGACATAGTTTCTAATACTGCACTCTGTGAGACATCACATGGGAACAACTGCGTTTCTGTGGATGTTGCCTCTCATATTTCACCCCAAACTTCACTCCCTGTCAGTCAGACTCTTGAAACAAGTTAGCAATTCTTCCTTCCTTATTCTATACTTTATTCCTTTGCCTCTGTCCGCTGCAATATTTTGATGTAAGTTTGAGTATTTTCAAGTGAAATTTTCTCCTATTAATTCATACACAAAAAAGATTTTGAAAGACAAAGCAAAGAATGAAAGCATAAATTAAGAAAACGCGGGTGTGGTGTCACAAGAAGATATTGACAGAAACACTGTAAGACTTCCAGTGTGACAACTACAAACGAAGTTCTGAAACCTACCATTTGGGTTTGTGAAATAAAAGATTTCTGATTAGAGATATCCAAAAGTGATGGTGAGGGGAAGAATCAAAGAAAAAAGTGATGGGTGAGGGGAAGAATCAAAGAAAAAAAGAAAACAAGATTATATTTAAAAAGAAAATAAATGCATTGCAAGTTCTTGTTTATAAAAAAATATTCTGACGCACAATTTCCAATCCTTATGTACATTGTAATTTTCATAAAAATTAAAGAAGACTACATAGAGTATTGAAGAATCAAATGCAGGAACTGTAGTTTTTTAGTAAAGGGAAGGAGGTAAAATTTGTTAGAAAACTCCTCTAGATTCTTCACGAAGCTTCCACCTAAAGATGACACAGAAAACTAGTTTTCATTGCAGTGTTATTTTTCAAAAATAAAACAGAATGTATTTTCACTAATACTGAAACCATTTAGGTTCATTTATCATGAACATACTTCCCATCTAGAAGTTTGCCACCTGTTCTCTTGTTAAGCAGGTGAAGATAGCTTAGAATGGGAGTAGAGCAACTATTAATACTCATAAACAGTACTGTTAAAACTGTTTTGTGTGTGTGTGTGTATGTGTAATTGATAGAAATGTGACTATTCTCCTACCAAGTTTTCATCACCTTCATCAAACAGCAGAAAATGCTGTTTTTCTCCTGTTTAAGAGGCAGTAATGGAAGGTTATTTACCTGTTCAGTCTGTTACTTAAAACAAAGTCATTTGTCCTGTTTTTAACCGGGATAGAGCTGATTTTTCCTTCAGGGTGCTGGATATGATACTTTGTTTTGGCTTTAAAAGAAAAAAAATGTTGATAATACATCAGTGTTTCTAGTTCTTGCTGAGCAGTACTGTATAGAGCCAAGCACATTCCAGTTTCTCAGCTTCTCCTACTGTGCTGACGGTGAAGGAACTGGGGGGGCACAAGGAGCTGGGAGGGGACAGAACCAGGACAGCTGATCTAAACTGGTTCTTTTGTCTTTGGTGCTGTTGTGGTTTGACCCAGCAGATAGTTAAGTATTACACAGTTGTTTTTGTACCCCTTCACCCTCAGTGAGATGAGGGAGAGAATTAGGAGAAAATACAATAAAACTTATGGATTGAGATATTTAATAAGACAGAAAAAGAAGTAAATAGGAATAGCAATAATTGTGCACAAAGTGATTCACAAAGCAACTGTTCACCACCCACTGACCAACGCCCAGTCAGTCCCTGAGCAGCAGCTTCTCTCCAGCTAACTCCCCTTCCTTCTGTTTACATATAGTGTGGAATATCCCTTTGGTCAGTTTGAGTCAGCTGCCCTGGTTCTGTCCACTCGTAGCTCCCTGTGCTCCCCAGCCCATTTCCTGGCAGAGCGATAAAACAGCTGAGACATCCTTGGCTTTGTTCAGCGCTGCCAGGCAACAAGTATAAACAATTGGTATGTTATCAGTTTTATTTTTTACTTCCAGAACCAAAACATAGCTTCATGCCAGACAATATGAGAAGCACAACTTCTGTCTCAGCTTGAAACTAAGACAGGTGCAAAGGCACAGTCTTTGTTATTTAATTGCCTTTGTTATTTAATTTTCTATTATAAGTCCTTATGCTACATACATACATATTTCAGAGTGCAAATTAAAAGATTACAATGAAAGTAATTTTGTAGACATGAGGGATAAAGAGAACAAGCCGTGAGTGATAGCCACAATTTTTTTTAAACAGCATTATAGTTATAAATATGCAATTTATGCATATCACTAGAAAATACTTAGATTTTACAGTGTCTTAGAACAGAGACATGTAGTGCTGCTTGTCATGTTTCTAACCTGTAAAACGTTGAATATTCAGTGATGGACTAAAGGAAATATATTTTCTGATGCCCGAGGCCTAAACCTGTCACTGCTTCCAGTTTCTTTCTCTTTTCTACAGTGGCAGTAGAGCATTACAAATGGCAGTAGCTGGCATAACTGAAGTGCTGAGGTGGGAAGAGAGAGAGAGAGGATAATTCCTGAAAGGCTTTTATAACGCAGGATTCTAAGTTAGACATTATTTCTGACAAGGACAACACAGTTCTGCGCATCTCAGTTTGGCTTTACAATCAGCAAGTAGGTTCCTGCTAACTCCAAAGATGTCCAGGCTTCTCCATGCATAGACTTGCATACATAACATAATATTTTAAGTATCAAAGTAACATCAGTGACCTGTTAAAATGTTTTTTTTCCTTAATATATAAAATGCAGTTAATATTTTTTTCACCAAATATAGGAAAACAATACTCCTAAAGAGCTGTAAGAAGGAGATCAGTAATGTTTATAACTGATACACAAGTTTGCAAAACTCTGTTACAAATATTATCATTTTTTTATGATGACTTTAAATTGCATTAAATTAGCTTGTAAAAATAGTGGAGATATGTCAAAAATATTGAGTATCTGTAGTAGTTTGTTGTAGAGTGGGACTTAATAACATTATTGACAAATACTGAAATATTCTGATATATACTAATATTATAAACAACTATTCTCCCATCTTTCCTGTCTAGACTAGTTATTGGATTCACAGCATTATTAAGTGAAAGAAATTCTATATCAACAGACTGTCTAATATTAAACTAAAAAAGACTGTCAAAACATGTCTCCATTCTGGTTTTATGCTAAAAATATTAACAATAAAAAGCAAGATAACAATGTTCTTATAAGAAAATGACTCCCCTCAAGAAAAAGTGTCTCTCAATAAATACTGAATTGCAGAAAAACACAAACACACACACAAAAAAACCAAAACAACAACAAGAACAACAAAATGATGTCCTGGAGCTGTGTTTTAATCCACATATGAAGACAGATAGTAAACAAGTAGAGGGCAAACTCAAGAGACAAAAGAAGACTCTTTCAAGAATGTGGAAATTGTGCATATCTGGATGTTTTTCTTTGTGGAAATCATATTTTGGAAAATTTCTGATCTTTTGCATAGAATCTCCTTACATCGTATAGTTTTATAAATATATTTACTCAATCTATTATGATGAAGAACCAACTATATCATGACAATTAACACTAAAAAATAATAATTAAGTATAGCAGTATACATTTTTAGATTTAATATCAACATTTTTACAATTGGAGTCGTAGAATCATAGAATCATTAAATTTGGAAAAGATCATCTAGTCCAACCACTCACCTACCACCGATATTGCCCACTAAACCAATAAATCGCCCCTTAATACCACTTCTAGACGTTCCTTGAACACCTCCAGAAATGGTGACTCCACCATCTTCCTGCGCAGCTTGTGCCAATGCATTACCACTCATTCAGAGAAGAATTTTTCCTAATCAATCTGAACTTCCCTTGGCACAACTTAAGGCCATTCCCTCTCATCCTATCTCTAGCTACCTGAGAGAAGAGGCCAATCCCCACCTCACCGCAGCTTTCTTTCTGGCAGTTGTAGAGAGCAATAAAGTCTTCCCCGAGATTCTTCTTCTCCAGACTAAACAGTCCCAGTTCTCTCAGCTGTTCCTCATAACACTTGTGCTCCAGACCTCTCACCAGCTTCGTTGCCCTTCTCTGGACATGTTCCAGGGCCTCAGTGTCCTTCTTGTAGTGAAGGGCCCAAAACTGAACACAGTACTCAAGATGCACCGTCACCAGAGCTGAGTACAGGGGGATGAACACCTCCCCACTCCTGCTGGCTACACTATTTCTAGTACAGGCCAGGACGCCATTGGTCTTCTTGGCCACCTGAGCACAATGCTGGCTCATGTTCAGCTGAGCATTGATCAACGCTCCCAGGTCCTTTTCCTCTGCACAGTCTCCCAGCCACTCTGTCCCAAGGCGGTAGTGTTGCATGGGGTTATTGTGACCAAAGTGCAGGATCTAGCACTAGTTCTTATTGAACTTCATCCCACTGGCCTCAGCCCAGCAATCCAGCCTGTCCAGATCCCTCTGTAGGGCTTTCCTGGCCTCAGGCAGATCAACACTTCCTTCCAACTTGGTGTCATCTGCAAACTTACTGAGGATGCCTTCCAAATTTTCTCCCCACATATCCCAGCAATTTCTTTGTAATCTCCCCAAGTTTCCCATCCCTTCTTTCACAGGACATAGACTCTCTTTTTCTCCCAGAGTCTCAGCAGATGTTCCCTATTCACCCACATTGGTCTTCTTCACCTCTGACTCATGGCACAGGGGGACAGCCTACTTCTGTGCTTTTAAGACTTCCTTCTTGAGGAGCATCCAACCTTCCTGGACCCCTTTACCCTTCAGGACAGACTCCCAAGGGACCCTCCCTACCAGTGTCCTGAACAGTCCAAAGTCTGCCCTCTGTAAGTCCAAGGCTGGAGTTTTGCTGAACTCCCTCCTGACTTCACCAAGAATAGATAACACTACAGTTTTGTGGTTGCTCTGCCCAAGACAGCTCCCGACCTCGCATCTCCCACCAGTCTTTGAACAGACCTAGAACAGCAGGTCTAGTGGGGCACCTCCCTGGTAGGTTCTCATGCCAGCTGTGTCAGCTAGCTTCCACACACTCTAGAAACATCCTAGACTGCTTCCTGTGTGCCATATTATGTTTCCAGCACACATCAGGGAAGTTGAATTCCCCCATGAGAACAAGGGATGCCAATCGTACAACTTCTGCCATCTGCTCATAGAATGATTCATCTGTCTCTTCATCCTGGTCAGGCAGTCTACAACAGACCCCCATGAGAGTGTCAGCCCTGTTTTCTTTCTCCCTGATCCTTAC
>WBMW01000877.1:114572-163201 GCA_013396635.1 Penelope pileata
TCTTATTGAACTTCATCCCACTGGCCTCAGCCCAGCAATCCAGCCTGTCCAGATCCCTCTGTAGGGCTTTCCTGGCCTCAGGCAGATCAACACTTCCTTCCAACTTGGTGTCATCTGCAAACTTACTGAGGATGCCTTCCAAATTTTCTCCCCACATATCCCAGCAATTTCTTTGTAATCTCCCCAAGTTTCCCATCCCTTCTTTCACAGGACATAGACTCTCTTTTTCTCCCAGAGTCTCAGCAGATGTTCCCTATTCACCCACATTGGTCTTCTTCACCTCTGACTCATGGCACAGGGGGACAGCCTACTTCTGTGCTTTTAAGACTTCCTTCTTGAGGAGCATCCAACCTTCCTGGACCCCTTTACCCTTCAGGACAGACTCCCAAGGGACCCTCCCTACCAGTGTCCTGAACAGTCCAAAGTCTGCCCTCTGTAAGTCCAAGGCTGGAGTTTTGCTGAACTCCCTCCTGACTTCACCAAGAATAGATAACACTACAGTTTTGTGGTTGCTCTGCCCAAGACAGCTCCCGACCTCGCATCTCCCACCAGTCTTTGAACAGACCTAGAACAGCAGGTCTAGTGGGGCACCTCCCTGGTAGGTTCTCATGCCAGCTGTGTCAGCTAGCTTCCACACACTCTAGAAACATCCTAGACTGCTTCCTGTGTGCCATATTATGTTTCCAGCACACATCAGGGAAGTTGAATTCCCCCATGAGAACAAGGGATGCCAATCGTACAACTTCTGCCATCTGCTCATAGAATGATTCATCTGTCTCTTCATCCTGGTCAGGCAGTCTACAACAGACCCCCATGAGAGTGTCAGCCCTGTTTTCTTTCTCCCTGATCCTTACCCCCAGGGACTCGACCTTATCATTCCCAGCACTGTGCTCAACTACATCAAAACACTCTCTAACATAGAGTGCCACACCGCTGCCCCTACTTTCTTTCCTATCCCTTTTGAAGAGCTTGTAGCCAGCCATCACAGTACTCCAGTCATGGGAGTGATCCCACCATGTTTCAGTAATAGCAACTAAGTCATAGTTAGCATGCTGCATGATGGCTTCCAGCTCCTCCTGTTTGTTGCCCATGCTGCATGCATTAGTATAGATGCACTTCAGCTGAGCCATTTGCTTCATCTGCAACCCCAGCACTGTTCCCCTAGGCTCATCTCTATTGAGCCTTGTTTTATCTCTTTCCCCCTTCACAACTAGTTTAAAGCCCTCTCAACAAACCCTACCAACTCCTGGGCTAGTATTCTTTTCCCCCTTTGAGACAGATAAGGCCCATCTGCAGCCATCAGGCTAGGCACCAAGTAAGCTACCCCATAGTTGAAAAAAATAAAATTTCTGTGATAGCACCAGCCTTTTAGCCACACGTTTATCATATGAGTTTTCCCATTCCTTTCAGTATCCCTCGCTGCTACAGAAGAGATAGAGGAAAATACCACCTGTACTCCTGCTCCATCAACTAACCATCCTAGTCCCCTGAAGTTCTTTTTGATAGTTCTGTTGTGGTTTGACCCAATACATAGGTAAGTACCACACAGTCATTCGCTCACTTCTTCACCCCCAGTGGGATGAGGAGAGAATTAGGAGAAAATAAAACAGAACTTGTAGATTGAGATAAAAGCTATTTACTAAGGAAGAAAAGGAAGTAAATGGATATAGCAGTAATTATACACAAAGTGATTCACAAAGCAATTGCTCACCGCCCACCGATGGACACCCAGCCAGTTCCCGAGCAGCAACCTCTCCCTTGGCTAATGTCCCTCCCTTCTATTTACATGACGTCATACAGTATGGAGTATCATTTTGGTCAGTTTGGGTCAGCTGCCCTTGTCTTGTCCCCTCCCATCTCCTTGTGCCTCCACAACTCCAGTTTATCTCCCACTCACATTTCCTGAATGTTCTTTAGCCTTTCCACCTCCTCCTTGAGCTCCGCCACCAGGCTGAGCAGATCTTCCACCCACTCACACTTCACACAGGAGGTATCCCTGCCACCTTCCACTGGCAGCAACAGGATCAGCAACTCTCTACAGCCAATAAATGAGCTGATCTCCTGAGTGAGGAGGGATATTCTGCTCTCCCTGCTCGCCCGCCCTGCTGCCTGCTCTGGCGAACTGCCTGCACAAACTGCTTGTACTGCACCCTTCTGACACGCCAGGTCCTGTTTCCTATCTTGTTCACCACATCTTATGTAAGCGATGAGTTGTGTTGAAACTGTATAGAAGATCATTATATTGGCATGAATAACTTTTTTAAGAAAATACCTATAAAATATGGTAGCATAACTCTCACTTGAGACAAATGTAGCACAATTCAAAATGAATTGATGAATTTGTCTTACTTATTGCAGTTGATAAATGCAAAGCAGAGGGTTTTGTTCAAGTTAGTTCCTTAGTTCCATGAACTAGCAGGGAGAGAGATATAAAGATAAATAAATTATCTGACTTATTCTTTAGTCATCAAATGGAAATTAGAAATAAAACCCCTTATGAAGTGTTACATTACACATTTTTTACATTTGCAAAAACCTTTAACATTCTGCCACAAGGCAAAAATACTATAGAAGAGTTATCTAATTAAGTAAAATATAAAGTAAATGGAAGATAAGTTTATGGAAATCAGATTTCACAGAATCATAGGGGTTGAAAGGGACCTCTGGAGAGCATCAAGTCCAATCTCCCTGCTAAAAGATTACCTACAGTAGACTGCACACAAAAGCGTCTAGGTGGATCTTGAATATCTCCAAAGAAAAAGACTCTACAGCCTCTTCTGGACAGCTTGTTCCAATGCTGTTACCTTCACAGTGAAGAAGTTCTTTTTCATGTTTATATAGAACTTCATGTGTTCCAGCTGTTGCACATCGCCCCTTGCCCTGTTGCTGTACACCCCTGAAAAGAGCCTGGTCCCATCCGTTTGACTCTTGCACTTTAGATATTTGTCAACAGAGATGAGAGTCTTCTCTTTTCTAGGCTGAACAGCCTCAGGTCTCTCAGCCTTTCCTCATAAGATGCTCCAGGCCCTCTATCATCTTTGTGGCCCTCCACTGGACTCTCTCCAGGTGATCCCTGTCTTTTTTGTGCAGGAGAGCCCAGAACTCGACACAGTACTCCAGGTGAGGCTTGACCAGGACAGAGTAGAGGGGGAAGATCACCTCCTTTACCCCGCTGGCCACACTCTTGTAAGTCACCCCAGGATACCCTTGGCTTTCTTCAAGGACATTTTTTCAATGTAAAGGAAATTTTAATAAAATAAAATGATTTATTTGCAGATTAATTGTTTTGTCAAAGCTTTTTGACAAAACAACTTTTGTTTATTTCTTTTGGATTTTATTTTCTCTTTGTTTCCTTAGAAGGTAAGAAAGCTTTACTAGCTGAGGAGTCTGTTTCCCTGGTTTTGATGTGATCTGCGAGAAAAGGAAGCAAACTAGATTTCTGAAATTATTATTTTTTTCTTTTTTTTGTCAAATCAGTAGAAGGTCTCTAGCATGCAAGTTCACATTTTTTCTGACATTGAAACTCAAATTTTGGAGCAAGGTCATCATTTGCAACAGGATTCTCAGTGATGGTTTTTCCCTTTTCCCTATTGTGTGGAACAAATACAAATTTCAATGTATTTTAAACTTCCACGAATCAGGACTGTTGACTCTAGTGATACAACAGACTTCAAAGGGTTTAATGTCAAACCAGAATTTATGCAAATGGTGGTCGAATGTCAACAACTGCATGAAATAAACTGCAACATACACAATGAGAAGTAAAAGTCTATGAATGTACTAGGGAAAGGAAAACATCTTTAATAAGCCCAGATTTGCTATCAGTTTCATGAAATTTATAACCTATTTATTAATGAACCCCACTGCTCCTTATCCTACTTAAGCCAATGTTCCATCTGCTGCTGACTAATAGAATTTTATCCTCTTTAACTCTCTTGAAAACCACTATTTGTTTTGGAATTGGTCCTGAACGAAGAGACAGACAATTTTAGCCTAGTAAGATAGGTGGAGTCCAATGAAATTACACAAGAGGTTTTCCACTGATTTTGAGGGGAAAATTGAATGTAAACTTCTTCATCTTATAATTTATCGCTGTCTTTTCTTTCTACTAACTTGTTTTTGTTTTGTTAAAAAAAAAGAAAGAAAGAAAAGAAAAATTATTTAGATTGCATTATATTATCAACTATGTTGAAGTTTTGTTGATGCTAATGCAAAGTAGCAGGATGTTTCTTTCTAAAGAGTCCACTAGCAAAATGAATGACATATAGGAGGCTGGCTAGGGAAAAGAGTGTTGTATGTTTCTGAAAAACTTATTGCAGTTTATATTTCAAACAAATCTATGTGAGATTTCATTCTGCTATTTTCTTTTCCCTTTTCAACATGAGTGCACTGCACTAATTCACCCCAATATCTAAAATATCAAATGAAACTAGATGTTATTTCTATAAAGCCAAATAATCAATAATATATTTTCCATATAACCAATAAATATTTTTAAATCATTGTTTTCTGAGATATTGAACAGCAGATGTATGAACTCAGGAAAAAAAGCACAATCAAAACTTAGGATGCTTAAAGATCACTCAAAGCTTGAAATACCTTCTCTATTTTCTATCCTCCAACTTAACTCAGAGGCTGAATAAATGCTGGCTTCATTTTTTATTTAAGCTGTATATAAGCTGCAGCATATTTTTATAAGTCACAGAACACTGTGCATTTTGCTTGAGAAAGTGTGTATGCTTGACAACTTCTCTATAAATCTATTCTCATGTACCAGTCATGATGATAACTAGCAAAGCACTAAAATATATTTATTTGTCTAAAAATGTAAATAACTCCGCAAACTCACGGACGTAAAATTAAATGTTTGTTTTACATCTTTTCTGAATTGGAAATCTAATGGACAAAAGGCTGAGGAAATGTGTCAGGGTTAAGAGTTTATGTTATTTCGATGTATGCAAGAAATTTGCTGTATGCAAGAAATTCACTATACTGTTTGTGATGTGACTGTGAAGTTCTATATAAAGCACATTCTGATAAAACACAATGACTTTGTCCATAACATTTTTTTTTCTTTTTTTTTGCTTCCATCTCCNTTGTTTTTTTGCTTCTTACTTGCTTTTCTTCACTATCTCCTACATAGCAACGAGCCTTACTCCTACTGTAATTATTATATGGTAATTGCAATCAAGCTTTTTGGAGCTGTGTGGAAAAGACAGTGTATTTGCATTAAAGAAAGATTTGATGATATGTTGCTTTTGCGTACTTTACATTTTCATATGACATTGGTCCTCTTACTACCCTTTTAAACATTATTATATGCAGATAGCTAATTTAAAGTTTACAATTTAAGGATTTTTTTGTGTGTGTGTTGTGGCTGAGGGTTGTTTTTTGACTACTTTAGTTGTGCAGCCCTTCAGATATCACTAGTGTAAGAAAAATCTCTTTAGTTCCATTTTCCATCTCTGACAGCTGTCACAGGAAAAGCCTGCCATTTGAACCAAATCAGAATTAAAGTAATTATTACATACACACAAACACCCAGGTGATTGTAGACTGGACATGACTTGACCCATAGTCTTCCTAGATGAAGACACTAGCCTTGTTTTTGTCTTACTGAGGAGTCAAGCTGCAAACTATTTAGCCATGACTGCCCTTTTAGGGAGAAGAAGTACCATCAGTTTTCCCCTGGTGAACAAGAACTCTTGCAAAATCGATGACGGAATGATCTCAAGGTTGGGTAACTTCCTGGTCTAGGTATTAGACAAACCAGCCAGAGGAGAAGCATTACTGGGCCTGGTGCTCACCAATGCAGATAAACTCCAGGTTAAGACTGGAGGCAGTCTGGGCTGTAGCGACCACACCCTGTCTGAATTTGTCGTCTTGAGGAATATGGGCCTGGCAGAGTAAAGTCAGGACCCTGAATTCAGGCAGAGAGAACATTAGGAAATATTTAAGGGATCACTGGGTAAGATCCTCTGGGAAGCTGTCCTTAGGGACAAAGAAACGGAGCAGAGTTGGCAGCTCTTTAAGGATGCCTTTCTGAGAGCACAAGAGCTGTCTATCCCCCAACACAAGAAATCAAGCAAAGAAAGCTGAGATATTGATGAAGAAGGAATTGATTATTTGTTGTTGTTTCAGGGTTTTTTTTGTTTTGTTTTTGTTTTTTGTCTTTCACATCGTTCATTGTTGAATACATCTGTTTCCATATATCTTAAAGCAAATGCAGTCATTCGTTTGTAATCATTTATAAAGACTGATAAAGTCACAACTACTTTTAAACTTATATATAGTCAAATCAAAACAGTTTATATACACTGCAATTTTTCTACATTTGTTCTCAACACCGATCTTAATGTGACACCCTGTGATAAAATTTTAATGCTAACCTAATGTTCTGAGATATTTCTTGTCTGCACCTCCACAGATTACTGAAAATTGATGCAGAATCCTTTATTGGGAAGTTTAATGATTTTTCATGCTCTTTTTCTTTAGCTAGTGTAGTTCAAGAGAAAATATAAATTTAAATGAATTATTTAAATTTCATTTTTAATTTGAAGTATTATAATATAAGGCTTGACCTGATTTTGTGAATTATGGAATGTTACTCAAATGCTGTGGTGAAATGTTGCTTTCTAAAGTCTGGTTTTCACTGTCACAAAAATAAGAAAATGTTGCATAAGTAAGAAATGAAACATCTTTGACTAGTTTTATTCACTAGAGATGCTGCTTTTTCTCATCTTAGCAAAGACACTTAAATAATTTACTTAGAAGTATACTAGCTGGAAATAAATTTCCTCTTCCTTAAAATTAAATAACAAATTATAAATAATTATTGTCTTACCGTTGTCTCTGGTTCAAGTATCAACTGTGCTGACTCTATCAGTGCAAAAAAGTTCTTGGGCGTATGAGAAAGAGTAGCAAAGGTAAGAAAAATGAAAGTCTTTGGAGCAAGGCTTGAGAACACGGAATGAAAGCAGGGGAGCAATGTGTATAATTTTTTAATTTTTGTCCATCCATGAATCAAAGTTTGTGAAAATAGCAGTAATATTATTTGAAATCAAGCAAATAGGAATATTTATGAGATATAACAGAAGATTTTTTTCTGTAGTAAGGGCCAATGTTTCTGTTCAGCTAGAAATTCTATATCATTTGATGGTTTACAAATATGGGAAGAGAAGATAGTTTGAACAAATTGAATAGTGATAATAATAAAAAGAAATATTGCTTTAGATATGCTGAATCTGGATCTGGAACCTGCTATTGAAGTATCTCTTGCATAACTATGTGCTATGTGGTGAAGTTCCCCACTAAACTGCTTTATTTCATGACATTCTAGAAACTTTTCTTTTTAGTTAGTGAAGTCTTTTTCAGTCAGATGAAATTTTACTGCATCATGGAAGATATAATCCATCTGGGAAACCTGGCTTAAAGGGCATGTTGAGAGCACAAAGCCTTTGAACAATAAATCCCACAATTCCAGCTTATGGATTTCTATTGAAAAATGTTCTGTATCCTCATGTTTGGAGAGCTGTTTTTTATAGGCAAAATGATGATTTTTTTCCGCAGGAAGCAGATACTTTTCACACAAACAAAAATTACTTTACTGAAAACCAATTTTCTGTCAAAACAATTTTAACTGAAAACTTTGAGCCATCTGCTTTACATCAACACAGTGAACAGAATTTGAAGGTAGTTTGCTGCATCACACAGGCAATTCCAAGTGAATTTGTCTCTACCAGCTTGTACAGCCCAGCTAACACATCATATCACATAAAAGCATAGTGTTCACTAGAACTCAGTTTGGTTATTCTGAGTACTTACCTTGAATAAGTGGACTCTATTGAACGTTCAGTAAGTTATATTTTTTCCAATTCTATCAGTGCTAGGAAGCACAGATATCTGTTATTTATCTGGCCACTTGACAGTATTAATGGGAAGAGGGGATATGGTGTTATGCTATGCAGTGGGCACATCTGTTCTGATAATTATGGCGTATGTGGTAAACAAGGTGATCTGAAAAGGGCATACCATCTGTGTTTCTTACAGATTGCTTCCTTATTATTTCAATGTACTCTAAATTAAATCCTGTTTGTATTCCATATACATCTAGTAAGTAGAGCTTTTTCTCTTCATGGGGTATTTTGTTTGCATATATTTCAACATGACAATGTTCAGCCAAAGTGATATCAATTAAATGTTTGCACAATTCCAGGAAAGGTTGTATATGACCACACTGAAGAAACTGAAGGAAGAAGAATAGGAAGTATTGAGAAACTCAATGCTTGTTAATTAAATAGAGTAAAAATATTTTTTCTATGTGTGTGAAACGGATTTTCTATTGCTAAGCATGGAAATGCAGACATGAAGTTACTTTTGGTTCTTCATGAAAGCAAAATGTGTATTCTTAAATACATATTTTTAAATATTTAAAAGAGTCTTGGTAAAGCCAATTCCACAAACTCCTTTTTTTTAGCCTGAGTTATTGTGCAATTATTCTTCAGAAATATTTATACAATATCTGCTGAAAATCTTTAATATCAAATCAGTAGACAGTATAGGTACAGGGACAAATGTGTATCCTAACTGTGTAGCTATACTAATAACACAAAAGCTTCCTGAAATTAGAGAAGATAATGCTCATGGAGAAAACAGACCCTGTTTTAAAACTATGAGAAACAACCAGACATTAGGTTAAGGGAAACAAATAAATGACTTTGCAAATTCTGGCTAAGTGGAAAGGGTAAGACAAACACAAATACCAAAACTTGGATGCTGTAACTCAAGCAGAAGGTTAAGAGTGATAAAGGTGAAAAAACTGGGAACGGGAAAAAAGTAGGAAAATTTATACATAAGATGACATGCATGATATAAACAACGATCCTTGTTGAGCAGATGTGCACCTGATAAGAGCATTTTTGAAAGAAGTAGATGGATGCCATGTTTCTAGTGTATTTGCATTTGACTTTCCTCTGAGGAACAAAAAACATGAGATGTCATTCTGCCATTACCAAGGAAGTCACTTTTCATAACATTCACATAACTACTTCAGAATAGAAGCTAAAATGTTATTTCTTCTCTGTCTCCTGTAACATTCATTATGACTTTATGTATCTTTACTGGAGTGAAGGAAGAGTTAGTAATGATATTCTTTATCTAATAAATATATAATAATGCCTCATAAACACATATATAGTTTCTTTTTTTTTTCTTTTCTGAGACTAAAAAAAAATGTTGTAGTTGTTTCAGTGTTTCTTCACAGTTTGTTTTCAGTTCTCTTATTATTCATGTCTCTTTTCTTTGGACTTTCTCCAGCATCTTTAAAAGGTGATGTCCAGATACAATACTGTAATTCCATCTCAGCCAATACTGAACATCGTAAGAAAAAAGATTCGGGGTTGTGCTTGTAGATATTTAAAGAAGATATTCTCTAAATATTTTATCTTTTGTAACTACTGTTCTCAGGGGACTAATCAAACAGCCCAGGAGGCAGAGTTCATCTTCTTTGATCTATTGTCTGCTAGAGTCTTCTCGTTCTTTCTTTTTTCTATTTTCTTGGGCCTATCCTGACAATAATAACCTCTTAAGATGTATCCTTTAAAATGAAATTGTTTATTCTGCAACACCATTTGAATGTCTTCAGTCTTTTATCTGATTCCTGCTCGCTACTACTTTAGTGCTTTTGCTAGTCAGCTATTCTGCAATTTGATTTGTAAATTTGATTTATCTTCTGTTACCTATTTTACACTTGTCCTTGATGAACTTCTTCAACGCTTATATCACTTCTTGAGTAGAAAACAAAGCACATATTTATGGAGTCCTATGAAATACCCTTGTTTCGTGTTCAGCCTTTCAAAATTACTCATTAACTACATTTTTTATGTGTTACATAATTTCATCTAGATGATCCCCTTGTCTTTATAGAAGAAATCATGTGCTGGATATCTTGCTAATTCACAGTATATAAGATCTGCACTTTCTTGGATTCATAGTTCATATATAAAATTATTAATTTTTTTACAGGACTTTATGATGTATTGAAAGAGATATTGTTTTATAAGTAGGCAAAATCACATGTGAAAGATATTTTTTTTTGTCTGCTGAACACATAGAATCCAGCTATTTTATTTTATTTTATTTTATTTTATTTTATTTTATTTTATTTTATTTTATTTTATTTTATTTTATTTTATTTTATTTATTTTATCGAGGTGATAGTTCAGTTGGGAACAATAAGTTCAGTAAACAGATGCCAACATCCCTCCTCAACACCACACCAAAAGAAAAGAGTAGAAATGCAGAAGTGATAGGTAGGATATATAGAAAAAGAGAAAGGGAACTCTCTAGTCTCAGTTCCGTGAGACAACTGCTCCTTCCTCAGTTGTGCATTACTCTCTGTGAATTAGCTTGACCCCATATAGTGTTTTCTATACTGATGTATGCTCAAGAGAATTAAATGAATCAGTGATAGGGCACTCAAATGTCTGTGCAAATAAAACTAATCATCTCTTTGGAGGTGCTGAACAATTAACGTTACCTGGCTTTTGGAAGTTGTAACCCTCTACCCTTGTTACGGAAATACTTGCTTTTAAATTTCAGACAGTGGTGCTTTATCCTAGAAGGTTTTGTTTGCTTTTTAAAGTCATTTTAATTCTCAGAGCACTTCCAGAAGATTGTTGTACAGCAAGCCTGCTATCCACATGCTTGACTCTTTCTCGTGTACAGGAGAACTTTGAACATCCTATTACCTCATACCAACAAGCTATGGCAGAGTATCCATGATTACTCAGGTGTATGCCTCTATATAATAGAAACCATGTGAGTGCTTTATACAGTAAAATAATTAATCAATGTGTACCTAATCAACGCAGTGTTGATCAGTATGCAGGTATTTGGTACCTACACAGTCATAAGTGTATGCGTCGTGTGTTATCTTGTCCATGGGAAATGCTATTAGAACCTGCTCAAGAACTCTATTAAATGTGTTGGAGTATATTGTTCAAGTATACTATTGTTCAAGTATACTGTTCTTCAAAGCTAAATCTGTGACTGACATGACTGATATCAGTCACTGAGGAATCTATGTTGTAAACAAGATACTTCAAAAGTGTTAGAAAACTCACAGCTGATGAGCCTCACCAACCATGGAAAGTTTGAGCAGCATGTTGTGATCCACAAGGAGTGGCTCATCTGATATTTCAATAGTTAGGCTTCCAGAATCAAAAGGAATTTAAGATTGCTATCATCTTTTCTATAATTATCATAGAATCATAGAATGGTTTAGGTTGGAAGGGACCTTAGAGATCATCTTGTTCCAACCCCCCTGCCATGGACAAGGACACCTCCCACTAGACCAGGCTGCTCAAAGCCCCATCCAGCCTGGCCTTGAATACTTCCAGGGAGGGTGCATCCACAATTTCTCTGGGCAACCTGTTCCAGTGTCTCACCACCCTCACAGGGAAGAATTTCCTCCTTATATCTAGTCTAAATCCATCCTCTTCCTGTTTATAGCCATTACCCCTTATTCTATCACTACATAACCTTGTGAATAGTCCCTCCGCAGCTTTTCCACAAGGCCCCTTCAGGTACCGGCAGGCCACTATAAGGTCCCCCTGGAGCCTCTCTCCTCTCTCTCAGCCTGTTCTCCTAGAGGTGATGTTCCAGCCCTCTGATCACCTTCATGGCCCGCTTGATCATCTTCTGGACCTGCTCCAACAGCTCAACATCCTTCTTATTTTGAGGGCCCCAGAACAGGATGCAGTACTGCAGGTGGAGTCTCACAAGAGCAGAGTAGAGGGGCAGAATCATCTTCCTCGACCTGCTGGCCATGCTTCTCTTGATGCAGCCCAGGATACAATTGGCAGTCTGGGCTGCAGGCACACACTGACAGCTCATCTTGAGTTTCTCATCAACACACACCCCCAAATCCTTCTCCTGAGGGCTACTCTCAAGNCTGACCAGAATGTTGTGAAGGACAGGGTCAAACACTTTGCAGAAGTCCAGGTAGATAATGACAGTTTCTCTTCCTTTATCCGCTGATGCTGTAACTCCACAACAAAAGGCCATCAAGTTTGTCGCATTACTGTGTCTAGTTGTGAAATGAATTAATACACATACAAGCATTGTACCAAGTCCTGTGCAACAAACAGCAAGTTGTACAAATCAATGTTGAGTTTTCAGGAAATATTTCTAAAAAGCATCCTGTGATACTAATGAAGACCAGAAAATTATCACAGTCCAGCAATTAGACCAGCATAATTTATTACAGTGTTTGAAAATATTACAGAAATACTTGGATTGAAACTATTGAAATTAATGTCTCACTAAATTGTAGTTACAGGTGGATTTTTATATGTTTGATTGACTGACTGTTCATAGATGTTCTGGCAGAAAATTCCAAAAAACTGTTCCTTACCTCATCATATTTTCTAGGAAGGCTGCACACAGAACAAGGAGACTGATATTGCGGTGACCATTTGCCTACTGTTGACTTGAATATTTGGGAGATTTAGTTGTTATTGATTTTTTCCTTTTCCATTTCCATTGCCCACCAATTCATAATACCACCCAATTCAGGCTGGTATTATGACTTTTCCAGAACTCTCCCTTTGTTTATAATTAATACTATTATACTCCATTTACCTCTGTTCAACAGACGTTCTTTCTTTTACTGCCTTACAGCGTGACAGGTAAAAAATGAGGTTGGTGGGAGTTTTGGTGTTTTGGGTTTTGTCTTTGTTTTTCTTTTTTTTGCTTGTTAATTTATTTGCTCATTTGCTTGCTTGCTTGTTTTTGGTTTTACTTTGTTTTTGTTTGTTTGTTTGTTTACTATGACATATTTCTCCACTTTCATGACTTTTCTCTAAGTTGAAACACTGTATGCAGATTCAGGGTCTTTGAAACAAAAAATGACAGTTATGAGAGAGAAGAGAGTGCTATGTATTGGAAGAAAGCTGTAGAATAAGAGTGCATTCTACAACCTTCCTCAAAAAGAAGATGGATAAATATTTGAAGATACGAACGTGGACCGTAAATGTTGGTAAATCGATATGCAGAAAGGACTTGGAAGATGTTCAGCACTACTACAGTTGAAATGTTGTTCCAAACCAAATTTGATCTTTAGGCTGTGTAGTTATTGAGACTATCTGTATCAAATAAGTATTGTAATGGGGCTAGTGTTTTACCACATCATTTAGTGAGTTCCAAGTCTATTAAAAAATGACGCATTTTTTCTTCTTTTCCACGCTCATGGTTCTAGAGAGCTTTGGATATTTGACAAAGCAAAAAACGTAGAATAAACACTGTCCTTTGTTACCATCTCGTCCCATTCAGTGGGTTGGGAGGAAGGTGAATCTTTGGAATCTCACTGAATAGGGCACTCCCTGGTTGGCAAAGGTCACGGGATTGGTGGAGTCAAACAATGACTCAGAGGAAAAATAAAAAGCAATTTATTGAGTTTTCCAAACATAATTGGTCAACCTTCTAACAATAATAAATGTCATGGAGAGCGGGTACTTTGGCTTGGGTGTTATTTCCTAGTTAACTACTTAGAGGCAAATTTAGACAATGACTACTGAACAAAATGAATGAAAAGTAATAGAGAGGAAAAAGAGGAAGAAAGTAAAAAAGTAAACGGAAGTGAAAGATCTTTTTCACCACTCTGTTGTTGCCTTTACCTGGGCTCTTGATCTGTGGTTGTAGGTTGAGAAAGGCAAAACATTTGTGTCCACATCTATATAACCCAGTCATTCAGAGACTGCCCTTGGGGTGGCAACTCCCCTGTGTCTGCACAGTTAGGGGTTCCGGAAGATTCAGGAGTTTTTGGTGAGGGTCTCTGGTGGTCATGTATCCCCTTCTCAGTAAGTTGCTGTAAAAGAAAATGGATAGAACAGCCTCACCTTCACAGGACCCAGTCTTTCACCACCGCTTTCTTTCTCACAAGATAACTCAAGTTGTTAAGTACACCATTGATCCCTTGCAACTACCTACACAGAAGTTTTCAGCTTTGCAGGCGTAACTGGCAGATTTTCAGGGAGCTGTACATTCATATAAGTGATAGACATCAAAGGCTGCATATGACATGGTTGTTAAGTGCCTATGAACAAAACAATAACATTGAGTAGTAACAAAATATCTTTAGGGTTGTTCCAGTTGGTCACTGTGCATCTGCCTCTAAATCGAACTTTCAGATGATCCCATCAAATTCCCTGTTGTTAGGATAATTCTGAAAAATTTATTTTATCTAATTGTTTTCATATTGAGAAGACAGACAAGCAGATTATATACAATGACATAAAAATTTAATTAAAATTTTAACATTAAAATTTAAAACATTTCCAACATATTGTAATACAATTTTTCATTATGCCTGATTTTCTCCTACTAGCCATGTCACTTCTTTGGATGTAGAGTACTTACAAGTAATGCAACAAAAACACTCTAATTTTCAGTTGCATTTACATGTGTTCTTTTACAAAATTTTATATATATCATTTATTATAAATCATTTAATTTTAGACTTATTAAGTAAGAGTAAACAAAGGTTCATTTTTAATAAATAGATGGACTCAAATTCAGTTTCATGAAAAGTAGTGGAGTAAGAGAATCTTCAGCCTTGATAATTGAGTTTAGTCAATTCAGACTTCTTTTTAAGCCATGGTACTTATTATCAGATAAATGTTTTAGAATGTTTTAGACAGTTTTGCTAGGGCAAAGTAGAGAAGTCAAGAGGTTGACTTTAGCACTGAGACTGAAGAATGATTACCACAACTCAAAGATTAGAAATACAGATCGTATAAGAAAAATGGTCCTTTTATCTGGTAGGAAAAAAATGTAGTCTGATCAGTAATAGAATGTGGATGAAAAGCTAAGTCTGATACAAAATATATAAAAAAAAATCTTATTTCAGTCAGATTTAGATCATAATTCATGATCTTATCAAAATGCAGTTTCAATTATTCTATATTATATATTTAATATATTCATCTTAAAACTTGAGACAGCATTCATCAGATAATCCTCAAGAGTATCGTAAAACTAGACTAGAAGAATAGCAAAAGGAATAGCATTACAATGCATTGGATCAATCTTTAAGGAAGTGTTATAAAGATTACTTTAATTAAATAATAATTGGAGTGCATGTAGCTTTACTTTTCTGGCATCCAAATTTACATGCATGATTTTCTTGGGGAAAATAAAAGTATTGAAAAGTAAAGCACAAGTTCTTCAGTGAAAATATAGAAGCTAGAAAATGAGAAGTATATTAAACCCATTTCGCTAAGTGACTGCTGTTACATGAGAGTGTGTTTCATATGATGTAGATCACAAGCAGTTCAGGCTCTTTAACAGATAGAATTATTATTATTATTACTATTATTTTATTTTAAACGGATCGTCACCTACATATATCAAAACAACATTAAATGACAGTACTTAAAGTGAAGGTACTTAGCAGCTACAAACTCATCTTTAACTGCATTCTCTATCCTCTTACTGGTTTTGGAGTTAACTTCTTAAGTATGACTTGGAAGACCTGGATTTAATGCATTTCAGCTGAGGCATTTTGTAGCTCTATCTGTGAGACTGTTGTAGTCTAAGGTTAAAAGTAAGAAAAGATCAGAAGAGTCTTTGTTAGAAGTAAACTACTGTGAAAAGTGAGTATGTGAGCTGGGACAAAATGAAATGAAATGCAAGGTAGGCCTGCATCCCTGCACCATGATTTGTTCTTCTTCTCTTCAAAGCAGGCATGTTCGACCCATAGCCCACAGCTAGTAACGTGGCCTGGCCCTGCTCCCAAGCCATCAAATTGGTGGCTCTTCCTTACGGAGCAGTGCAGTCCTGCTCTGGGTGTGGCATCCATCACTCAGCAACAACCAAACCATTGGTGTGTGATCAGTACTGTCAGATTTGAAGACAGGGCAAGGGAAGGGCACAGTGTAGTGCTAACTCAAGTTATGACAAATAATATTACGCATTTTGATACTTAGAGACTAAGTCCTGTGAATAGTGAAAATTATGCAGCTTTGCTCTCCATTATGACAAAGGAATTTTTGAACACATTTCAAGATTGTTGAAAAAATCATCAATTTTTTGGTATATTTGTGACTATTTTCAATCAATATTTTCAGTCCAATGGAATGTATAGAGTTGCAATCAGGCATTCAACTCAAAGAAAATTTGATCATGTCTCTCTACAAGACTTTTTAAGAGCTACCTTACCAAAGAAAAATATACCTCGCTTCACAATCACACCTTTTTCATGTCATCACTTTTTTGGCAGTATGTACATTTGTGAACAACTATTTTCAAGAGCGAAGCACAGGAAGAGTCATATTTCATCAAAAGTCTCAGACGAATGTCTTGAAAACTCACTAAGAATTGCAACTGTTTCCATTGAACCAGATTGATGCATTAGTTTCACAAAAACAAGATCAAACATCTTACTAGTTTTATGTTTTTGTTGCTCTTTATTTTTGTTTTAATAAAAAATATATTAAGAAAGGTTTTGCTACTCATATACATTAACTATATTATATATTTTATATGCAGCCCAAGACAATTCCTTTTCCCTCAATGACACCTAGGCAGGACAAAAGTTGGCCATCTGTGCTTTAAAGCAACTTCGTAGCTCTCGGAATAGGAAATGCCACAAGAACCAAGATCAAGCCCAAACTATCATTGCAATGCTATTTCTTAACTATTAACATCTTTGCTTTTAGCTACTTTACTGTATTTTGTTAATACAAAACCTGTTACGATTCCAGTTAAAGATGTCCCATTACAGACACCCAATACAAAAAACCAAGAGTGACAAAAAAAGTCACTGTTAGAAAAACTCAAACAATCCATATGTGAGATGGCTTTTAAGTCAAGTATGTTTAAGTGTTCTTTATACATAGAATGCAGAAATATTTAGCAACTCCATGTGTATACTGAGACAGAATTCTGAGTAATAACTTTTGCTTTATTTTACATTCCACTTGATTGTCCTACCAGTATCTATCTCACAGTATTTCATTAAGAGTACAAAGTCTTATTTTTATTGATTGAGATCCAAATATAGGAATTGATTAACAAAATTTCCCATAATCCATTGGAGATATTAAAAGCATGTACCCATCAATCATTTAATTAAACAAAAGCTGGCCAGGTCTGAATCTTCAAATGGAAAATGACTGTGCTATTTCAGTTACAGTATTTAAAGGAAATCAAAATAAATGTTACTTTTTATTATTATTTTTAAGTGTTTATTTATACATTGTCTGTACCATCAATTCATTGTCAACATATCATCTTCTTAATATGTTTTTTAATTTCTTCCCTCCCAAGCGGCTGTAATAACCATTCTTTACCAGCATACCTCTTTAAATGCCACTGCAGCAAGTGGCCTATAAACTACTTAATTTTAAGCGATATTATTTTGTAAATGCTGCTGTGCTATGTTATATTTTTAATAGATTATTGAAAATGTCATAATGTGTGAACCTGTCAGTAAACTTTAGCCAACTCATTTTAAACATTTCTAACTAATGTAATGGTTTCATTAATACACGTAATTGGAGTTGTAAGGAAAAATAATGAACGAAAAAGCCCTATTTTTTAGGCTAAATACTCCCTGGGGACACAACAACTCTTGCAATCTAAGACTGAAAAGAGCAAAAACAAACAAACAAAGCAACAACTACACTGTACTAGTTTAAATCATTTTATGGGGCAGGGGAAGAAACTGACCTTTTCTTTGTGATTTTGTTCTTTTCTCTCTTATGGTTAGGCCCAGAACTGGGATGACAATCAACATGTGTCACATCTTAATACTTTCACCCTGAAACATGAAAAGATTTTAAAGAGCGGACACATTGTGAAAAAGACACTGAAGTATTCTGGATTTCATTTTTTCTTTATTTTCTTTTATTTATTTTGCTGAGAGAAGATGTGTAAACCTAAAAACTGCAGTCTGCCATGTAAAATGGTGTTTTTTTTCCAATAAATGTGTTTTATTAAACTGTTGAGTTTAAATAACAAAAATGCTAAAATTGATTGGTGCTTTTTGATACTGTGCTTTATGTTCCCCATCTTTTCTTTCACATAGTTTGTGGAAAAGTTAAAAACAGCAGAACATTTTTGTGTAGAAAACTAAAAACATTTATTTGTGAAGTTGTGATATCATTCTTGCACCTTCGCAGTAGATTGTATACAATCTCATTTCATCTTCCTTCTTTATGGTGTTAAACTAACAATAATTTTTAACCAGTTAAAACCAGACTCTTCCACTTCAAGCTACTTCTGAACACCACTGTCAAAAATCTCTTGATTTTATGCTACGCAGAGAGGACTACCAACAGTTAGGCTATTGCTATTAGTATTACCATTAGTTTTATGCGTTATTAGGGGCTATAAGAAGGTCAAGCGATGTATTATGTAGAATACTTAGAAGGTGATGGTTAACATTATTAGTATTATAACTTTAATGATACTCTTTAAAGCTCAGGTAAGCATTGCTTTATAAATGTTGATTTATAATGAAATGAGAAGTGCTATTGTGTTTCAGGCAACTTCATGTTTAAGAAAAAAAACACTCGTTCTCAACAGGAATTAATTTACCTCTGGAATTGGTGCATCTCTTTCTCTATTTAATATTCTAACACTATGTTTTCCTCAAAATAAGTAATTCTATTGTGTATTTTATTTTTGTAAATTTCTCTTTTGCCTTTTGTTAGTTTCCAAGAAAATTATCTTTTTTTCTAGCTATTAATGTTTGTGTTATTTTTTTTCCGGCTTTAGTGAATTAAACTTCAGTGTAAATAAACTCAAAACTTTTAAAATAATATTTTGTCTCTGTTTCTGTGACAGCATATATATGTGTCATAAGAATAAAAGGGTAACCACAAGTATGACAAAGAAATAAACTGAAAGTTTTACCAGGAAGAACAAAACACACACACATAAAAGGAATTAAAAGCTTTTACAGATATTCAATGTTCAATTATATCATGACATTTATTAACTTATGTATGTTTTACCATTGTTTCTTAGGAAAAGGAGTTGAGGTAATGTATGAGTGCTGCTCCAAAACTAATGCCTCCTCTTTTATTATGTTGACCCACAGCGTTAGAGATGGATGTTGGTGGTATGACAGTAGAGGTTAAACCTTCCTGCCAATATTCCATTATGTTTGATTTTTGTGCAACAGATGGCAGCAGAGGGACAGAATGACAGAATGACATCTGTCATGGAAATGCATGTGAAGCAAAGGTGTATAATTGAATTCCTCCATGTGGAAAAAATGGCACCCATTGACATTCATTGATGTTTGTGAAATGTCTAGAGAGATGAAAGAAGGGATGTTAGTACAGTGAGGTGGTGGACGGTGCGTTTCAGCAGTGGCAACAGCAGCAGTGGGTCATCTACACTGGTGCAGATTTTTATGAGTGTGGGTGACATACATGCTCTTGTTCATTGCTGGTGAAAACGCAAAGCTAGTGGTGGTGAATACGTTAAAAAGTAGTGCTTTGTAGCTGAGAATTTGCTCTATCTACTAGTGTTATTGTGCTCTTTGTATCTGTTGTACTTTCCATAGAAATAAATAGGAGGCATTACTTTCAAAGCAACCAACGTATTAATCTTTTACATAAGAAAATGTTAAAACATAGCAGTTTAGATGGGCACAAAATAATCAGATATGCAGAAAAAATGTTTGCTGTATGCTACAGCCTGCTAAATTCTTGGCTCACAGAAATGTCTTTTTTTGAACCTCAGAAACAAACTACATTCAAGGGTCCGAGCAGGTCTGAGAGTGATAATGAAAACAAAAGAATAAGTCTGAATCCCACAGAAAATCCCCCCCATGTTCAGCCATGCTTTTTATAGAGAAATTCATGCTTGAATTCCATTTTTGTTCTTTTTTTTTTTTTACTTTTCTTTTTGTTACAAGCATATCTTTACGAACAGAAAATTTAAAGTAATCGCATAATGTTTTATAAGAGAAAACAATTCCTTTTTTCCTTCCTTTCTTCCTTCTTCCACTCCAGCACTTCATCCTTCCTTTCCTTAACAGGTATAAACCTTTTTGGAACCCTTTACAGAACAGTCTAAAAACTCTGAGAGATGTCTGTGATTATGGTAATAAATATTTCATTCCACCCCTGTTGGTCAGTTAAGAGTGCAAACTTTCTTGATTACTTCCTTCTGAGAAAGTGCAGAGAAAGATGGCATTTTATGAAGTAGAACATATATTTCTGGATATGCAGATTCTCTCTTTTGCAATTAATTGAAGTTATTTCTATTTTAACTCTATAAAATGGAGAACAAACCTTTTCTGCAAGAAAGGACAGATTAAATCTGTAAATATCGAATCAATATTCTCACAAACGCCAGTGTCTGTGCAGTTTGGATTTTACAGGAGTTCATCTGAAGCCATACAGGGCAATGACATCATGATTTCTTTTCTTATAAAACTGTTCTTATTCATGCATCTTCTACAGATCATTGACAAGCATGAGGTGAGGAAACATGGTTATTAGTTTACAGAATGATTAATAAAAGAAATGGAAAGAAAAAAACCTTTTCCAAGTAGTAAATTGATTATTTAACTTTGATTTTAAATTGCTGTATCTAGTTTCTCCGGCAACCTTTTCCTTCTTTTTCTGCAGAATATTCATCATTTCCAAAATAATAAATCACTATTTTTGACATGTTTAGCTACTTCCTAGGAAGGATTTGGTGTATTTATTTCAGACCATTTTCCTGACCGTTGTATCCAAAACTAAATAACACTGAGGCTCACAGTCACAGTAGAAGTATCTAGAAAACAGCACTGGAAAAAAAAAAAAGAATGTTGAATACCATATTACTTTATGCATATAACATACATGAAAAGCTTATTTAATACTGTTGTTTTTCTGTAGATTTACAGAACAATGCAAATATCCCTTAAAATCTACAGAATATCACTTTTCCAGAATTGCTACCCACTGCAAAAAACTAATTTTTGTATGGAAAGTTGTGATTTTTGTGGTTAAAATGGAATTTTTAACTGGAGAATAAAATTTTATATTTTTAATCTTTTCTAATTCTAAAGAAATAATGAATATCACAGTGCTTTGATAATCAGTAATGTTTTGCTATATTTTTCCAGATATTCATCTATCTACTTTCAGAGAAGCAATGACATAAAGGAGAAAAAAATGATAATTTTTTAATCTGTGATATTATCTGAGGACAGCCTATACGCAGGTTGTTGACAGAAAGAACTAGGATACAAAAAAGACCATTAAGCAAAATTATATTTTTGAAAAAGAGTGAGGAATAAACATGTAAAGATATATAGACAGTCTTGAGATTCAATCATAAGTGTATCCTTTGGATTTTACTTAAATAACAAGATAAAGGTAGAGTAGTGGTAATGAAAAATCTGACCCTACTTCAAAAATGGAAGTTAAAAGGATAATATGATTTTTCACTTCTGCTGAAATTAGTGAAAACAGTTGACCTCTGACTTTATACAACAAACAACAACAACAAAAAATTCCTTACAGTGGGAACAAAGAAATAAAATTTGGAAACTCATTTTGAGTTTAATAGTCCTGAAAACAAATACAAGCTATCTACTCAGACCTAAATTGCTTATGTGTTTGTTATATTTTCCTGTTTTTCTGGTTCATTAAGTTGTGGTCCTTAATATATGATTGCATACTACATTACAAGACTAAAAGTATCTATCACATCAGATATTAAGAGATTTTACTCCATTTTTTTAAAAACTATACAGACAGTGTAGTAAAGTACCTAAACGGCACAGTAAAGCTTCTAGTTGGTTTCAGAAATAAATATAAAGGATTTATTTTTAATTGGAAGCTAAGGACACTTGTGAATCTGAATTGATTTCAGCAAACTTGATATAAGCCTGAAAAGTGTTGGTAGCCATGCTTTTTCATGCTGAAATCGCGCATGAACATTCCACTTCTGTTTAATGTAATCCTCTATTTCTTTCATTGAATAAGTTTATGTTTTCCCTGCTGGCTCAGTATCCTGATTAAAATATAATCCAGTCTATGTGATAGAGTTTATTTTTGGTTTTTGATGATAAGAAGATCTTCATCTAAGAATTAAAAGTAAAACAGACTTTTCAGGAAAAGGAAATATTCATGGCACATATCAGTAAGAGAACAGTAAGGTATAGTTTTTCTAATACTTTCATAGTTTTCTAAAAAATGAACTGCAGCATTCAGAGTAAGATGTATCAGAAAACAAAATCATACTTGGAAAAAAAAAAAAAAAACACCTCTCTGGAAGACACCTTGGACACAATATCATATACACATATGTGTGATGAGGAGAAGAATGATTTCCTGTCTTCCAGGGTGGTGAGACACTGAAACAGGTTGCCCAGAGAAGTTGCAGATGCCCCCTCCCTGGAAGTATTCAAAGCCAGGCTGGATGGGGCTTTGGGCAACCTGGTCTAGTAAGAGGTGTCCTTGCCCGTAGCAAGAGGGTTGGAACAAGATGTTCTCTTATGTCCCTTCTAACCTAAACCATTCTATGATTCTGTGATTATGCAAATTAATACCTTGAAAACAAGACAGCACATTGGTATACTCAGAACTCACCAACTCTGTTAAGCTATCGCAGTAGGGTAGAGGTTGCATATGAAAGGTCAATTTCTCCACTTTTTGTGAGCATTTTTTAATTAGACAAAGAGAAGATGGGAAGAAAGAATAGTCAGTGATATCACATTGTGTTTCATTCAACTACAGCTGCCATCATCTGCATCACCTCCTGAACTGTTTCCCACCAAAGGAAACCAGGAAGGCTTTTGAATTCTGAATGCCTTCCAACTCAATTTTGAGAGTTGTACCTATGTCAGTAGCCAACTGTGTGAATGCAGAATTGATTTTGACTTTTATTGCAAATGATTGGAAACATTAGGCTACATGAAATACAGAAAATGCAATCAGAAAGGAAACTTAGCCCAAAAGGCTAGCACAGAACAGAAGCCAATGGATTCAGGAGGCTCTAGACAGTTCTTGAATTCACCCATGCTTCTTATGTGTCCATCATTTCAAAGTTCATTGGAATTTTTAGGTCAGGAAGAGAATACTATACCTATGAAATCAGAAGACACTGACATCTTTCTCTTTTATGGATGATACTTGGGAAAATGAAAGACTGCTAGAAATTGCATGTGGACTGTGAAGAGCTGTGTGGAAACAGATATTTGATGACAGAAATATATTTTCTGATGTTGAGTATCACATCAGCACTGTAGAGCAACTGGAGAAGTGTTCTGAGAGGTGAGCTTCAGAATGAGAAAGACCACGTTCTTGTACACAGTAGACTCTGAGGAAGCGTGAACAAATCTTGTATCAGAATTCTCACCTCCAGTCAGTGCAAGACATCTTTGAATATCAAACTGGAAAACACAATAGCCTATGTAAATGCATTATGAGGCTTGTGGAAAAAAATAATACCTCAATTTATTCTTAATTATATACACATAACACGCTTTCCTTTTGTGTTACATATTTCTATGACCAAATACATTCTAAGACTTAAAATCAAACTTCCCTTTGAATAATAAGTTCTTCATCCTCTGAAGAACTTTTCCATAGTCCATTTAAAAATTTATAATGAATCATAACTGTAAATGTGATTTTGAAACATCAGTTTGAATTGTATGTCATTGAATAAACACTTTGACTGTTGTCAACTGTTGCCATACAGAAAGACTCTCAAATGAAATATGGAAACTACTGTCAAATGATTATATATCACCTCTGAAACCAATGTTACAATAAGGCCTTACTTTTTGAAAGCCTGAATGTGTATTTCAAAAGAGAGGAAATATAATAAAACATGGTAGTCTCCACATACTTTTTGTCCTAATGAAAGAATTATCCAGCTTTTCAAAGTCTACTGAAGAAAGGGGAAAATTTCCAGCCAAGTAGATTTGTAAATAGCCCCCAAAAGCTTTAATTGTCTCTTGTGAGAGTTACTTTGTAGGAATAGTAAATTTCCAAAGAATTCTCATGCTATTTCTGAAGTCTCTGAAAACACAATAGGAGTTTAATCTTCAGAATGTTCTTTGTTCACAAATTAATGTACAAAGAACTGAAGTATTTATTACAAAGATCTGATTTCTCCTCAAGACACAATTTATGTCTTTATAATCTATCTGATAAAAAGATATTTCCAAACTTCTTGGATTATTTGTTATAGGGGATACACAAATTGCCTTTCAGAGGAAACAAATCCCGGTTTATGAATTCTATAAACATGAAAATTTTTAGATGATAGGTCTGGAGAAAAACTCCAATCCTAAGACCAGACTGAAATCCTTCACTAAATGATGAAAAACTCATTTCTATTTCTAAAGAGCTAATTTACCAACATAGAGGCTGCTCTGAGGGTTAAGACTCTTTTGTGTGGGGAGAGACTCTTTATAAGGGAGTGTAGTCACAGTACAAGGGGTGATGGGTTTAAACTAAAAGAAAGTATCTTTAGATTAGGTATTAGGAAGAGATCATTTACTGGGAGGATGGTGAGGCACTGGAGCAGATTGCTCAGAGATGTTGTGGATGTCTTCTCCCTGGAAATGTTCCAGGTCAGATTGGGCAGGATTTTGAGCAACTTGATGTAATGCAATGTATCTCCGCCCATCACAGGGGATTTGGAACTAGATGGTATTTTATGTCCCTTCCAACCCAAACCACTCTATGATTCTGTAAATAGCTCGTTTAAGAATTTTACCAATGGTACTTGAGAAACAAACAGATAAGTTAATAACATTAGAAAGAACTGGAAATAAAAATAGGCCAATGGCCCTACAATATCTCCAAAATGAATAATTCTGATCTTAACTCTTGGCTCATATTACATCACATGCACAAATACTTTGTAGAAAAACTAAACTCAGTCTTCTGACTGGGCAGGAGATTTTGTAGGAGTTAAAGACTAATCAAAGAATATTATGTCTGTTCAGCAGTACAGATGTGTGGAATAGTATATATGCATGTCATGTTTGTGGGAAAGTACATGGTATAACCATATATTCCAGGTCTGAAGTATGCTGTTGAACTAATCCATGGGACAAGTACTTTATTGCAAACTGTGTGTTAGTGCACTATGTTTCTCACCTCTGTGGCTGCCAGTCCGATCACTAGAAAGCTATCCCTGTGAATAATCCTGTGAGCTAGTAGTGTGAATGGGCGGTAAGTCTGCTGTCTACTCAACAGTAGAAAAATTTCCAAGAGAAAACATATAGGTCATTGTTGCCAGAATCTTGATAATCAGCTCTTTATAAATATTTGTATGACCACAACATCACAACTGAAATTTACTGTTAGGACTGCATTTGTTTCTAGTAGATTTCATATAGACATTGAACAATATAAGAAATGTGATGATTGATTATATGTGTAGTTATTCAGAAAACTAACTGCCAGAAAAGGCAGTTATCACCAAGATAACTGGTATTGGGTGCATTTTTATCCACAAATTGCTTTTTCAGTAGATTCTTTGATGATCTTTTTCTATCTTATATCAAAAAAAAAAAAAAGGAAGACAAAATATCAATATATTTAAGTGTAGCATGCATGTTTTCGAGAAATTGATGAGTTTTTTAAACTGTGACTAAAACGTTTGTTTAGAATGTAACAAACGTAATCCATTTAAGTTATACTACTTATATTTTCTTGAGTAGGGCATACTATTTCTTTGGATGAAGGGAAATTTCACTTTTGATTTTCATTCAAAGATAAATTCAGATATGTACTTCTAGTATTCTCAATGAGTTTCTCATTAGACAAGTAAATATTGTTTACTGCTTTCTGCCATCCTCTCATTCACCTCAATTTACTGGTATTGACTGCCTTCAGAAACAGTGAATAGAAAATGGAAACTCTAAACTCTTGGGCTGTTTCCTGAAGTGACCAATATATGGGACAATTTATTCCAGTAGAATTGGTAGATTTTTGATGCTGACATGTCTTCTACGAATTGCATAAAGGCCATCAGCTTGCTTCTCACATATGTCAAACAGCCAAAATAGTAACAAAGATGGTATTGAGGTGGTAATGAATTGTTGTCAGTACATCATGAATCATACTCAAATCTGTGCTTGGCTATTTCCAGTCTCTTGAGCTGCCTAGCTCCTTGATGATCAAAGCAAATTCCTTCATTTGTTTGTATGTTTCTTAAATAACTCAAAGAAAATGACATTTTTTTTTGTCTAGTTAATAAATCTACATTTTACAAAAAAGGATGAACAACTTGTTCTTATTCTCAGATAGACAGGATTGTATGAAATACTTTACATTTTTGTTTGTTTGATTATTTTTGTTTTTGTTTTTTGTACCAATGTACATAAAGAACCCCATTCTGGTTATTTTTCACATCCCTTGCCAAGTTTAGTTTCATCTGCACCTTGGCTTTCCTGATCCCATCCCTGCACATCCAGACAGCATCCTTATATTATTCCCATTCCACCTATCCTTGCTTCCACTGATTAAAATTTTTCTTCTTATCCCTCAGATAGATCAACATATTGTGTAGTCTCACTTCTGGTTGCAATATATGTCTGAAGGATATTAAAATTGAGAATTCAGAAAAAAAAAGAAGTTCAGAAACCAATCAATATAAACAGTCCATTTCTGCCTTTAGTAGGACTTTTCTATATAGACTGATGCAAAAGTTCTCTGCACTTTCAAAGATCCCTTCAAAAATATATAACACAGAAAGTGGAAACAGGTACATTTTTAATATTTTTAAGACTTTTCCTATTTTTATGTGATATTTTATATTGATCATATATTCATCAAATTGACTTTTAGCACTAAATTTTATCCTTCCATATCATAATAATGGCAAGGAGTTTAGGTTTCATATTATGACTTTGGATACCATCTTAATATTTAAATGCATAGATTTCCATTTTTCTGAATTTAGCAATCTGACAGATTACTTGCATTATCATTACCTGCAGATTTGTTGATATCATATCTGATTATATTTATCTATTTACAGTAGTTTCTGAGAGCATGTTTGAAGAAGGAAACAGTCTCAAAAAAAAAAGAAGCATAAACTGATTAACTGTCAATGCACAAATTTTACAAAAAAAATATATTTCAACAGTCAGCATCAAGACTGTGAAATAAATTGCTTTTGAATACTTTTGTAACAGAAGTCAGCCATCTTACTTATCACTGAACAAGACACATTTGAACTAAGCAGCTCAGTATCACATTGAGGGATGTGGTTGCAGATTGAACACAGGTGTAATGGTTGATATACTGTCACATAGTCTGACGCTAACCTAAGATCTTTGTTGAAATACTTATTACTGATGGCATAAAATGTAATTGCTAATTTTCTGCCTGAATGGTTACATATTTTCTACAAATCTTAAGACTTATTCATCTCCTTTCTACTGCCCATTTCTCAGAGTTTAAGGCAGATGTGTCATTGGTCCACAGACCAGTAATTGAACCTGTCACTTGCAATCTACTGACTTCATTCCTCAGACATATATCCACTGCTTCATTCACCTTTGTGCTTATTTTTCTCTAGGTATCAAATGTCTAACTTCAACCTATACTAACAGATATTCATTGTTTACCTTACAGGTCTCTGGTAACAGAACAAAGTATTCAGGAGTAACCTAGGCTGATTATTATAGTTTACATTCTTTGTAGAACTCTTGTTCAAAATAAGCTGTCCATTACTAGTCTAATTTTAATAAATGAATCAATCAAGTTGCAGAAATTAAAGAAAAATTGGGTAGAAGAAAAGTAAATGGCTACACAAAATTCAGGCTCAATGAATTTGTTTTGGAATATTCCCAAAATATCCTGGATGACATCAGTGATTTTCACCCAAACAACAGCTAGAGTTAGACCTCTTTGGTGACCAGTGCTTTGAAAGGGAATACAAAGCACAAGTCCATCTGTAGACACTTATAAGGGTGTTGTCAAGCAATCAGCACCACACTACAAAATAATCTTGCAATTATTTCTTACTACAGTTCTAATAATTGGATGTTTTCATGCCCCAGTCTGTAGATGTACCTTAATAAATGTTGATATGATATTATTCACACAATCAAAGTAGAAAACAGAAAGAGCAGAATTATTCAACTGTTTTTTTCTCAGTGAAAGCTTTCTGAGATGCATATGAAATTTTAAACAAAAGGTTTTATTTTATTTTATTGTATTTATTTGTTTTGTTTTATTTTATTTTATTTATTTGTTTTAATTTATATGACAGTTTTAAAAAGTTTACTCAGATAATACCTAGGAAGTGCAGATAGACTGAAATCCAGAACGCTACTGTTTGTAGCGTGAAAGAAATTCTATTTGAAGTATCACATTTAGAATTTGTTTCACTGCCTCTTCACAAATAAATGTTTTGTCTTGTCAGTTGCATCCTAGCTCTTGATGTGAGTATTATTTGGTACTAGAGGCAGGATGTGAAAAAAGTCATCTTTCACTCATGAACATCTGCTGTTGTTCACACCATTGTTTTCTAATTCGGACAGATAAATACAGAGAACTTTCAGAAGGTACCTTATATAGTTACATCTTGTTCAGTACACCATTTTTCAGTATGACTCATCTAGAAGTCAACATTTCATTTCTTCTCTCCTTTTATTTTTTTTTCAATGACCTAGGAAAGTGTTAGGTCATATGTAAATTTTTTGGCCACATTGATCAAATGCTATTCATCAGCGTATTAAATGTATCATTTTATTTTTAAATTTTAAAAAACATCTAAAGGGAAGACAGAAGATATTTAGTAATACAAGTATACTGCAAGACAACTGAATGAAAAACACCTAAATGCCTCCTTAGTGTCATCTGTATGTTACTTTCATACTATTTGTGAGAGTATATTATGTTTCAATGCCATCTTTAAATATTATTTAAAACTACTGCAAAATAGAAAGGTTGTGATTGTAATGTTATTTAAGAAGAATCCTTCAATCTTTTCATGTTTAACCTTCCTCAGACAGTGAGGATTTACACTGTCCGGAGGAAATATCAGTCACAATGGATCCAATGTGTTCTTTTTCAGATAAATTTTGCAGTTTTTTCACCAAAGTTGAGAACATAAATTTAAGAAACAAGAATGCAAATATTTAAGACAAAACAGTATCTGGAGATCTGTGTCTAATTCTGTGAGTCTTCGTTGCAAACAGATACCTCGAGCTACCAAAATAAGAGTGGTACGTAAGCTATACTTTTGGTTTAGTTGAAATGTTTTTAATTATACCACACAATTAATATTACAAGTTTTAAATAAGTCTGATTGAAGAAATAAATAAATAAATAAATAAATAAAAATAAATAAAAGAAATATGATTCCAGTTCACATGCCTCAGTGAAGCACTAATCAGTTGCTAATCCTATTCCTTCCTTCTGTTAGGTATGTGAATTGCAGAAATCAGACTTCATAACCTCAGAGTGGCTATAAAACAGGTATGTTTATTCAGCCCTGCGCACGCATGCCAGGTGCAAGAGGGATAGCTCCACCTTACTTGTGCACCCAGCAAAAGCAAGGCTTTGATTATATATATCTTAATCATGCATATTCAAAGAATAGGAGGGAGCGTTACAATTAATTCTAGGAATAGGAGCAAATATTACAATTAGATCTTGGAAATCATTATAATACATGCCGCCCCTTCTGAGCATGCTCAATGTTTTCTGGTAGTGGTCTTCAGGGGGCACGGAGATGAAGGCTGTATGTCTTCCTCGCTGTGCACTCTTCACCTCTGGGCAAAAGAGGAAGCTCAACCAGTTCCACCTAGATCCTCAGTGGAGCACGTCTTGTTGCTTGGTCCGTTTGTGTTTAACAAATTAGTGAATTTTAACCAATTAGTATCCCCCTGTATGTCTGGCTTGACTTATTTTATACAATAGCCTATGCGATACCTGACTTTACACAACACTTATCAGCCTTCTCCAGGTTTAGTAATCATTCATCTTATATACAATGATTTCTACAATGTTTAACCATCCTGTCTCAGGACCCTTGGCCCTTTTTCCTTTCAGTATGTCCTAGACACCTTTCATAAATATTAATTTAATTCTAAGTTTGTGTAGAGTTGTAGATTTTCCCTTGTGATGAGTGGGGCTATAGTAGACAAAGATGTTTCTCTCTATCACTTGTACCTCATCTAGCAAACAGTTTGTTCCCAAAAGTTAATTGTGTTCATGCTGCTGAGAGATTTTGAAAAGTAAGGTAAGCATTTGTGAAAAAGTATTAATCATGAAATTCTTCAGCTTCTGCACATAAACTCTCTTCAAACATCAAAAAACATAGGACTTCTTATTTCTCAGATTATTCTTTTATTTTTCTTGAAAAATATACACTAATCACTTTGTAGCACAGCACTCTCAAAGAAATTTAACAAGGTAGTTTTTGATTCAACACTTTGCACATTAGATCATACTCTGCATGCTTGCCTATGCATCTACAGAACTTTTTAAGATCTTGCAAGCGTGTATAAATGCCAGCCCTGAAGCACTATGTGACAGATTAATTGTTTTATTTGAATATCATCTTCACAATTCATTTGCTGCTAGTAGGTTGGCATCTCATCAGGAATCAGTGTTAATTAAGTACTTGTGTCTTAACATTAACATCTTTTATTTAACTGCTAATGATCAGATGGAACAGTAGGCTTCAGCTACATTCAATGTCTTATAAAAGACTTGTACATACATCATTTGTAACATGAAGCAGTGTCGACCTTAAAATTATAACTGGAGGTTACATTTTAGTTCTTTAAAAACATTTTCTAGGACACTTTAGAATAGTCCTGCTAAAACAGAAGTTGTTTTGTTTACAGTCATTTTCCTGGAGCAGGAAGATCTCGGTGATGTGGAATCATTGTACTGTGTCCAGTTCTGGGTTCCTCAGTACAAAAAAACAGGAATATCCTAGAAAGAGTCCAGCCATACACTTATATCCCATTATTTACAAATCATTTATTAATGAATATTCTAAGCTGAGAAGTTTATGCTTATAACAAAAGTGATGCTTTCAACAATCTTCAATTTTAGATTCACTTCCCCTTTTCATGATATAAATCTGGTTTCAGGTGAAAACTAAACGTTGATTAACTAAAATATGAATAACAGTGGCAAGTAAAATTAAGTATATCATATTGTTTCATCAACAAAGGTCCAATGAAACAAACTTTTCAACAACTTGTGACCACATACTTCTATTTAGATCAATAACTGTAGCTTCAAACCTTAATTTTATGACAGACTCTCAAATAATTTTAAGGAACCTTTTTTTCTTTTATCTAAGGTGAAATGTAGTTAAACACCGTACAGAAAATCTCATTTTCCATCTTTTTCCATCTGCATGGACGAAATCATTCTTATATTTTCAACATTATTTCTTCTAGCTCTGTGTTTGATTGTGAGGAAGACATCTATTGGAAAGAAAAGGAAAAACCTCAGTAACATAAAGCAAACAAACAAAAAAAGAACAGAAGGATTCACCATGGATTTTGTCAGCTACTTATTTTTAAAATTATTTTCATCTCTTTATTTTTTTCTTAGAGGAGGGATTACTTCTGGAGTAACATATGTATATGAAATTTCTGCATACAGAGTTAAAGAAAATGTTAATTTTTATATAGCTAGGTTTCTAACCTTTTTTTTTCCTTCTAAACTATGTTTTTTGTTTGACAGTCTAACATAATATATATATTTATATTTTATTACTAGACATGCATTACAGGTAGCGGATAAGAAAGTTGGTGTAATTTCATTCGATCTCTTCCTTTCTGTAGACTTTCTAATAGATATAAATCCTAGAGATATATGCAAATATTAAAGATGTGCAATTCTAACTTGCATGCAGTTGTGTCCATTGAAAAGAAAGACTGACAATCCTGACATCAAATGTCTTGTTTTAGGTTGTTCAATGGATCTGATAAAAATTGTACCCTAGATTGGTCTGATTTAGTGCTCACTGAAGTTGCAGAGTTATACCTGATCTCAGCCATCTTTTGGGAGCCACAAAACTACATTCTTCTTAATAATTAATGCTTCTCACCCAATTCATAAATTCTGGGATACATTTATGCCTTGTTCAAGGTGCTGAAGTCTGTATTATATCAGAGTAGTTGTAATCCACCTGTAGGATCACTGGACCTTGAGAGAGAAGAAAGTTATGACAGACGGGAAACACTGATCTTGCGAAGAATTTTGTCAACAGGCAGTCAGAGATTGGTTATGACAAGTTAAAAGTCAAACATAGAAGACAGATTGATTTGAAAATATGAAATACTTCAATCCGGATCAGCTTGAAGCAGATATTTTATTTCTTTTAATTAAAAGTACATTATTCAGCATGCTAAGAATTTTCTTTTGAAAAATAAACTATGAAAATAAATAAATCTTTATAAATCTCTAATAAATCTTTATATAAAACATTTCAGAAGTGCAAATACCTTCCCAGTGTTTTAATTTCAGTTTCTTCCACACTGTTCAAAACAAAGACGCAGAAAAGATATTTTGTTAGCAGGGAAATAGGACAATATTGGAAATGGAATATTTCAATGTTTCATTTTAGCCCAATGACTCTTGTACCTAGATTTGATTCAAATCAAAAATCAAGCATTGTATTTTTAGTCAGAGCACAACTAGTACACCTAGATAGAACTCTTCAGAAAATAGAATTATGACTGTCATTATGTATTTTATTTTTTTCCCTTATGAAAGTATAAGATTACTGTAGGACTAAGAGGTCTCAGTTCAGTTTCTATTTTTGCCCTAGAGGCTTCAAATTCAATTCTTCAGAAAATGATTTACCTATCAGACCATAACCTATCGGACAAGAGTATGATCCATCGTCTGTGAGATGATTTGCAACTACCAGGAAGAAATTCAGGATTCAAAAGGCAGGAATAAGGAAACATGATGAGAGGCTGCTGACTTGTTGCCTGTTGGATACAGCTTTTTCCCAATAAATATCAGTTTAAACCTATCAATCTGAGAGTGGAATTTAGGCCAGTTCATGTTCTATTTGCATATGTTAAACAAGCTTTGATAATCAAACCTAACATACTTCAATAGAGAATGGTTTATTTATTCTAAATGGATTTCACAGAATCATAGAATCATAGACTTATAGAAGGGCTCTGGTTAGAAGGGACTGTAAAGTCTGTTCAATTCCAATCCCCAGGCTGAAAGCAGAGTTGCCACCCACCAGATCAGGCTGCACAGGACCCCATCCAACATGGTCTTGAACATCTTGAGGAATGTGTCATCCACAACTTCTCTGGGTGACCTGTTCCAGCACTTCACCACCCTGAGTAAAAAGTCTCCTCCTAACATCTAATCTGAATCTCTCTTCTTCCAATCTAAAACCATTTCTCCTCAATCTGTCATTATCAGACCATGTAAAAAGTCAGTCTCCTTCCTATTTACAAGCTCCAGTACCTACAAGTGCTGGAAGACTACAATGAGATCTCCCCAGAACCTTGTCTTCTCCAAGCTAAACAAGCTCAGCTCCCTCAGCCTCTCCTCATAGGAGAGGTGCCCCAGCACTTTGAGCAGCTTCACAGCTCTTCTCTGGACCCACTTCAGTAGCCCCATGCCTTTCTTATACTGGGGAACCCAAACCTGGACACAGTACTCCAGATGGGGCCTTACAAGGGCAGAGTAGAGGGGGACAATCATCTCTCTGTGCCTACTGGCCACCCCTCTTTTGATGCAGCCCAGGATACTCTTGGCCTTCCAGGCGGCAAGAGCACAGTCCTGGCTCATGTCCATCTTTTCATCCACCAGAACCCCCAAGTCCTTCTCATCAGTGCTGTTCTCAAGGCGTTCTTCTACCAGTTTGTATACAAAGCTGGGATTTCCCCGACCAAGTGCATCTCCCTGTACTTGGCCTTGTTGAACCTTATTAGCATCATATGGGCCCACTTTCCAAGCTTATTCTAGTCTCTTTGGATGGCATCCCTTCCTCCTGTTTTATCAGCTGTACCACCTATCTTAATATCATCAGCCAACTTGTTGAAGGTGCACACAATCCCACTATCTAGGTGATCGATAAATATTTAGGCATAAACTGCACACCCCGTTCCACCTCTATGGGTAGGAGCATCTGTCCTGCATAGTTTCTGACACAGATGTCTATGTCTATAGCTGAACCTAAACAATGTAGTATATTACATAGCACTTCCTATATATTAGAGTGGGAAGATGCTGATGAAATACTTAGCACATTGCCCCGATTTTGCTAGCTCATGTTTATTTGTTTCCAGCCACTGTTTTCTGCTTCAAGGCTTGCTTGCTGACAGGGAAACTTTTAATATTCCAAGACAAGTAACTCTATTCTGAAGACATCTGACGAATTAGTAGAAGCAAATGTGGAACTACAAATACTAAAAAAAAAGGATAACTTTAATTGGAAGGCACTGTAAGTGTGATTTGATATTTACTGTTGCTTACATCAGTAGTTATTTGTAAAGCTAAATACATTCAGAGAACTCTTAGAAATATCTGATTTTTTATGAATTTCTTAAAATGACAAGGATGATATTTTTTAGTTATTAGTTCTTTTAATTGCTCGCTGTTCCTACATGTAGAAGCCAGATATTTTTGGTAATTAAGAGTATTGGGTTAATCCTTAAGCAGTATGATTGTCTGACCTGTGGCCCAACATCTAAGAGAGAGGGAGAGATAACGAAATTAATTTAATTGTTTTGTTTCTTGATATGCTCCCTGGGACTAACATATAACAAAGGTTATATAAAGAGAAAGAGTAGCAAAATTTATTTCTTTATTAAGCAAAATTACTTTGATATAATTGTCATATCAGGGTCTTTTTGTTTGTAAGTGGCCTAAATATAAATTAAGATTTAATTGATAAGTAAAATAACTCCATAGATTAACTTCATTTAACTTTTAATCTAGAAAAGTGAAAAAACGTGAGTATATTTTACACATAACAAGTAGTGTTAGAATAAGTTTTCTACAGAAGTTGTGGAGTTTTCTCCTCTGGAGATATTCAAAATTAGCCTGAATGCTTTCTTGTGTAATCTATTCTAGGGAACCTGATTTAGCAGGGAGGTTGGACTCAATGCCTCTAGATGACCATTCCAACCCCTACAATCCTGTGGTCCTGTGGTGATATTTTGTAGCAAGAAACCAGGTCATAAAATCATCCTATCCGTGCAGAGAGACTCTAACAGTGATAGTCTCACAAAAAATATTCTTTATCAGATATTCTTGAAGGCTAAGGTGCTTTTCAGCTCTGACTCAAACAACCATTTATTAGTGAAGTTTACGTTTTTATTAAATATCTTCATATTTTTAGTCATAATTTATGACTACTGTGATCAAAATACAAATATGGAAGGGGAGATATCATTCCTTATTTAGTACTGTCAATTTTGATTTTCATCCCACAGTTTGCCATGTAATTCAGAACAGTGCTATGGAAGCATGGAGTGAGAAAAGAAGCTGAAGAAAAAAAGTGCTAGAGTGTTTATTATGTCTGTTAAAACAATTAGAGTGCTTTTTATGCTTATTGGGCATGCACTGAGCAGAGAATAAGCAAATGAAGGCTCTTAACAGGAAACATAAATTGTCTGGAAAAAGTAGTGGCTAAGTAAACTACTTCAGGTAGCCATGAAGTTGTTGTTTATTCACAATAATAGATGTCAGGCTCTCATCCAGGATTTCTGCCCGAAATACAATATGTACTTAGCATCTCTTTGCCTGTGAGATGGATTTTAAGAACTCATAGGTGTCTTTGCATATAAATTAAGATTAAAAAAAAAAAAACAAGTGGTCTGGCTAACTATAGATTGAAAATACATTCATGCTTAACCAATAGCAATTATTAGCTGGCTGGATAAAATAGCAATTGAATGGAAACTGAAACAGAAGGTGTTAGAGATATTTAAAGGACTATGAACAGATAAAGATGGTTTTATTAATTAATACATTCATTTTCTAAATCAATAACCTAAGAAGAAAAAGACACTGGATAGTACCTTTAAGAAGGGCAAACTGACAATAGGTTATGAAACACAATTTTCATTAGGTACTCATGAAGCCTATAAGCAGCTGATTAAAGCTGCAGAAGTGAAAACAGAACAGTATTTTACATATACTTATGTAATCTTATCCAAAAAGCATTAAGTAGAGCAAAGGGTAACTTTGGTGAATCACAATGTCACTGTGTTATTTTGAGAGGCTGACTTGAGGGGACTGCTGATTTGAGAATTCATTTCAACCAGAGGTAAGAAACCCACTGCATGCAGTGTGTGTGCTCTCCAGATTAAACATACTCAGATTGAAAGTAAAATACAGTGACTGAGATAGAAGAGAGAATTTTCAGAATGTCAGTCTAACATGCTTGTCCTGAAATACTTCATTTTATGAGTGAGTAGGTCATACTCCGCTCACCAACAAATTGTCACTGTACTCTAAGAGAATCTCAGTCCATGTTCCAAGAAGATTTCTCAGCATAACCAAGTGCTATCCTAGACATTGTCAGTGTAGACCCAAAACAAGAGACAAAGACGTGTTGCTCAGAACTTGAATAGGCTGAGGTCCTTCTGCTAGCCAGCTTTATTTGCTCTCTTCATAGCACATAAAGGGAAGCTATTTACATAAAATGTACAGATCACTGTTTCCTTTCATAAGATAGGTGTATAACTCTAACAAATACAACAGCATCATATCTATTTGAAGATAAAGTAAGATTATCTAAAACCTTTTTACCCACAATTTCACTTACAAATATAGCCCCTATGCAAGACCAGCACCATAGTAAAATTTTTGTTATTTTTGGATAAACATGTTTCTAGATCTACATAGTTATGAATTGAAACTGGAATGACCCTTCAACTATGCTGATTTGGCGTGACTTCAAAGCATGCACTAATGAGAAAGCATTATGATTTACTCAGTAAAAATGATGCTGTTCTGATTTGTTAGGCTTTAAATAGGTTTTAGTTACATATAATAATAGAAAGTGGAAATTTTCTTTTTTTTTTTTTTTTTTGAAAAGATGATATATTCTATGGATATTGTCTCGTCCCTCTCAGTGGAGTGATGGAGGTCAAGGGAGGTGATTCTGCCCCTCTACTCTTCTCTCATGTGACCTCACCTGGAGTACTGTGTCCAGTTCTGGGGCCCCCAACACAAGAAGGATGTGGAGCTGTTGGAGTAGGTCCAGAAGAGGACACGAAGATGATCAGAGGGCTGGAGCACCTCCCCTATAAGGACAGGTTGAGACGGGTAGGACTCTTCAGCCTGGAAAAGAGAAGGCTGTGGGGGAACCTGATAGCAGCCTTCCAGTACCTGAAGGGGGCCTACAGGAAAGCTGGGGAGGGGCTTTTTACAAGGATGAGTAATGATAGGGCAAGGGATAAAGGATAAGAACTGGAGGAGGGTAGATTTAGACTAGATACAAGGAAGAAATTCTTCCCTGTGAGGGTGGTGAGACACTGGAACAGGTTGCCTGTAGTAGTGGGTGCCCCCTCTCTGGAAGTGTTCAAGGCCAGGCTGGATGGGGCTTTGGGCAACCTGGTCTAGTGGGAGGTGTCCTTGCCCGTGGCAGGGGGGTTGGAACAAGATGATCTTTAAGGTCTTTTCCAACCTGTACCATTCTATGATTCTGTGAGTTGGACAATGACTCAGGAATAATACAAAACAATTTATTGAGTTTTCCAACCATAATTTGTCAGCTACCTTGAGGCAAAATTATGCAGATTTCTAACCACAGCAATAAATGTTCTGGATAAATGGATACTTTGGCTCAGGCATTATTTCCTAGTCAATTATTTTTACTTATAGACAAAACTAGGCAACAGCTACTGAAGAAAACAAGTGAAAAAGAGATCAAGAGGAAAGAAAAATGTAACAGAAAAAGAAAATGAAAGTGAAAGAGACATTTTTCACCACACCCTTGGATCCAGCATAGTCTGCATCTGTGGGTGGAGGGTCAACAAAGGAAAAATGTGTGTTTTCACCTTTTACAGTCCAGATGGTCAGAGATCATCCTCAGGGCGACAACTCCCCCGCATCTACAGTTAGGGGTTTCAGAAGATTCAGGAATTTTCAGCAAGAGCTTGCATTCCCTCAGTAAACTGACATAAAAGGAAGTTGGTAGAACAGCTTGCTGCCCTCCGTCTGCAGGACTCAATACGGTCCCTAACTTTCCCTCTCAGCCAGAGTTAAGTCTCCCATTGGTCTCTTACAGACATGCAGTGATATATGATGAACTTTCCTCTATAAAATTAAACTCTGAACATCTTGAATTTATAGGCAGATCTCAGCATGTTTCAAAGCTCCTCTGGTAAAAGTAGCATTTCACCCATCCACAGGTACATGAAATACCTACATTTATTCGTCAGTATACTTCTTCACACAGGTAAAAAACTACTTAAGATTAGATTCTTAAACCTTCAACACTGTGAAACATTGAAAGAAATTGGAAAGTTTTGATGTTTTGCACTTCAGAAGCTAAAGCCTTAAGAAAGAGCAACAAACCAAAAGTTTGGCCTTAGTAAGGCTAATAATTTACTTATATTCTCGGAAGTGAGAAAGGTAGAACGTAACACAAATTTCTGCTTGAATCACTTAAATGTGGTACATCTCTTGACACATTCCTTTTTAATTTAGTTATCTATGTAATTTCTGTACATAAGAGGCTTCATTGTTGGGAGGTAAAGGTGGAAGACAGTGAAAAGAATGTAGTGGCTTTTTGAAGCAATTCCAAAAAAAAAGCATCATTCAGGATTGTTGTGGTTTGAGCTGGCAGGCCTTAAAACACCACACAGCCTTTCGCTCATCCCTGCCCTCCTCTCAGCTGGGATGGGCGAGAGAATCGAGAAATAAGGTAGAACTCATGGGTTGAGATAAAACTATTTACTAACAGAAAACAAAAATAGAGTAAAATAAGAGTAATGATAATTAGATACAAAACAAGTGATTGTACAAAGCAATTGCTCATTGACCACGACCGATGCTCAGCCAATCCCCAGGCAAACGGGCCCTCCCAGCTCACTTCCCTTCCTTATATTACATGATGTCATATGGTATGGAATATCCCTTTGGTCAGTTTGGGTCAGCTGCCCCATTCTTGTCCCCTCCCCAGCTCCCTGCGTCCCCCCCCAGCTTCTTCACTCTCCTGGCAGAGACATGCAAATGTCCTTGGTTTTGTTCAGCGCTGCCGGCTGTTATCAGCCTTGTTTTTCTTCTAGAACCAAAACACAGCTTTGTAGCAGACACAGAGAGAAAGTTTCAATTAGAAACTAAGACAAGGATACATTGCAAATATTTACTGTTTCCCTTCAAGATATCACTGAACTACACAAGCTGTGTAGCAAGTACATTTGTACAAATGCACAAACGAAAGTTACACAAGTTTAAACACAGGTTTTTTGGTTTTGCAGAATCAAACAGCATGCAGTGAAGTTACAACAAGAACAGTAAGTTTTAAAATAAAATCCCAGTCCATCAGGTCACGTGAGACAATTTAAAAGCTTCTTTAAACTTTTATTAGCATTATAACAAATACCTCAAAATATTTCCAGTCAGGAGCCTAGCTGGCAAGCTTACAAATTTTATCAGAGTGTTTAAAATAAACAGTGAGTTGTTTCTGCAACAAACCCCAGCAATCACTTTCATTCTACCTCAAATGAATTATTCCTCTGTAAAACTATGCTTTATTGTGATGTTTGATTTCAAATAATTTCCATTTCCATTGGTGTCAAGGGTTCTTTTTGTTCGTTTGTTTTATTTTTAAGAAGAGATGTAATTCAACAGTTCAAGGATCTGATTCTAGATCTAAAGAAGTAATACATTTGGATGTCATCATGGAAATAAGAATATTTAACTCTGAAGTCAAATTTGATAATAGATTTATCCATTAAGTTCTTGGACATTTCTGAAAAGCAGATTACAAGCTTTCATTACATACGACTTGAATGTATTCCTGATTTTTTTTTTCCTCAGCTAAACTGTACTGTCCTCTCTCTTTTAGTGTTATATTTCTATGTTCATCTAATGTATTTTCTTTCAGATTGCTTTCTCTATGTAGTAGAAAACTGATGGCAGTAGGCAGTCCAAGCAAAAAAAAGGTAAAAATTCTTTCACTACTTGTAAGTGAAAACATGTACAAGTACAAGTGAAAACTCGACTGTCAACAGTAATACATGATAGTTAGAATACTGATTAATCCTGGGAAACATCAACTAATAGTGATGTTTTACTTTTGAGGCCTTGGCAATAACATAAATATTTGTTTAAAACAGGTAAAGTCCACTTTTAAAATTTAGAGTTGCTCATGCACATAAGTTTAATTCCTGAAAGTATGTTCTCATAATCCTTAAACAATATTCCATAGACCTCCATCATGAAAGTAATAGAAAGAGGACTCTGTTTAATTGTAAGTCATTTCTACTGTGGCTGACATTAATTCTTATTAGCTGCATTTTGTGTTGTCTTCTGGGAAATATTAATATTCTTTCAAAATATTAGGTACCTGCCATTTTGCTGGTAGTGGAAAATGCTCATTTCCCAGTCCTACTGCTATTATTTCATGAATATATCAGTCCATTCATGTCCCACTGGCACAAATATGTTGCATTTGAACTAAAGTGAAAGTGTAAATGTGCTTAGGGAGACAAGAAAAATATAGGCATCTGTATAAACTGTACATAGGGGTTAGTTTATCCCCTGAGGTTTACAAGAAAGTTGCCCTTGTCTTAACTCCACAGATGCTCGAGGGCCTAGGATTGTTTCTAAATGAATTATTAGTCTGACTTACAATGCCACTGGGGCAAATCCTAAACACATTTGTTTTCTTCTGCTGACATCTGTGGCAATTTTGCACACAGAATGAATATATAACACACCTTTTAGATTTAATTCCACAATAGATCCAGCAGCTGATATGCTGCTACTAATTTTAATGGAAGTGTTGTATGTGGAGTGAAAAGAAAGCATTGCACTAAAGTTTTACAGGTTAGTTTCTGGCAAGTCTCTTTGTACACATGCAAAGGATTTTGGTTTTATTTAATAGAAAAAATGTAGCCAAAATTCGAATTAGAGTTACAAATGAACCTTCTCAATAATAAACAAAATCACTGATTTTAATAAGCATATCAAGTATTCATGGTCCACTTGATGTAAAAAACATTTTATAATGCAATCGCATCTAAAAGGACATGCTTTTTCTAAATTACGCAGATTAAATGAAGGAAAAATGTAAGATGTTACACAAACGTTTAATCGTAAAAGAACATATAAAAACTTTGCTTTAGTTTTTAGTTGGTAGACTATCATGCTGTTAGTAATTGTAAAACATTCTAGTGCATATCAATTTGTAGCATATGCATTGTTATTTATAGAAAACAAGAAACATTTAAAAAAAGTTCAGAGTTTTGAAAGATTTCTATCTGGATCGCTTAACATATTGGCTCTCTGTGGTAGTATTTAATGTACTGCCTAAAGTCCTGTTGCAGAGTTGCCATAAAAGGATCATGTTCCGAGTTTCTGTAGCATCATGATCCTATTGGATTTTGTAATATAGTTGTAGTTCTCAAATGGTTTATCACGTAAATTGCTGTTATAGTAGACAATTTCAATGAGACAATGCTTACTTGCATAGTGGAGAAACAGACAATGAGTAAATCACTGAATTTTCCACTGTTCAGTGCAAATTATTTACAGAAACAGAGGGAATCACAGTCCATTATGTGGCAATTTGTTCTCCTTTGTTTTCATACAGGTATATTGCTTTTGTCAGTCCAGTCATAATTATGATGGCAGTTTTTCTCTCAGTTATCAATCATTAGTATATTCTTTGAGTTTTCTACCATCTATTACAGAGTTGATTTAGTATGACAAGTTACTAGATATTACAAAAAAACAGTATGTATCAATAGATAATTACAGTAGATTCCTTTAAATATTTCTGTGAAAAGAAAATAACCTCACATATTATCAAGGCTTTACAACAATGAATACTGGGACCAACTGTAGGCATTCAAACATCTTTAAAAGTACAAGATATTTCCATGAAATAAATTGCCTTAGCTTCATTTCAAGCTTTTTCGAGTTACTGATTCAAATTTTGAAACTGCTTAGCAAAGACTTCAAATAGAAGAAGTGGAAGAAAAATGATTAACTAAAAACGCTGGATACAGTATGTTGAATATAGGAACATTCTACTCTTAAACTTAATTCTGAAAAGTCTCACCTTAAAATAAAGCATAAATTTGCACTTAACTAAAATATGACACTTAATTAAATTGCTATTACAGAAAAATAGAGCATCTTGGCTTTATTGGTTTAAGATGAAGGTAAGAAATACAATTAACTCACACCAGAGTTTCAGATTTTGGGGAAAAGCCTTAAATAGCATGACACCTATTCCTCTTAGAAATTCACTTACATTTTAAAAGATTTTTTTAAGAATGTTGTTATTTTCGTATTTTTGCTTGAAGCTGGAATAATCGGTGTATGTTCTTTCCTTTCACAGGCCCACACTGTAATTCTTGGACAGGGTCACGTCAAATTAGACTTTTGTCACCACTAAAGAGCAAAGAAAATAACAGCTCATTTAAGAAAAGTGCACCATTTACTATAATCAGATATAAAGTTTCAGTGTTTTTGCTCAAAAGACCTTGAAAAAATCAGATAGAAAACTGAATGAAGAAGGGGATGTCTAACCTGGGTTGCAGTAAAACTGTTTGAAGAAATTTTACGATGTTTCAATCCCTCACAAATGATTCATTGCATAAGGTATTTCATAAGGAAGAAAATAAGGCAGATGAATACTGAGATTATTTATTTAATGATGATACAACAGTTGATGTACCCTCTAAATCTCAAGTCTTCCTTTCAATAGGATGTTTCATGTCTGAGCTTTATCTATGCTGAAATGTATCTCATGAGTTGAAATCATTTTTAGTGTCTCTATGAAATAGTAATCACTTCATGGATTATTTAGACAAAGTACATACACTTCTTTAAGATGGAAATATTTCTTGTGATTAATTTACGATTACAGCTCTCTGAATATTTTAAAGGAAAGAAATAACAAACAAATTAGTCCTAAACATAAATTTTTGCACAGTAGATTTCATATTGATATTTCCATGCCAAAGGAACCTATAGGTATCTACCTAAAAGGTGTTCTACCTCTGATATAGAAAAGATCTATGGGATTTTTGGATTTATTTTCTGTTGCTGCTGTTATTCTTTGTTTGTTTTGATATATTTGTTTTAAATATACAAGTACTGAAATACAAAGTACAAGATACCAGACAAGTAATAGATTTCAAAATACATATTCTTATTAAGTTATATGTTTGCCTGATGAATAGTGACAGCTCTTTTAATGTGTGTTATTGATTACAATCCATCATCACCAAAATTCATACACTGAAAATAAATATATCTATTTATTTTAGATTTTACCTAAGTTTTTCCAGATTAGTCTTCATAAAAGTGCATGCAAATTACTTTCAAAAATTATTATTTCATTGCCATACGATCTGTTAATGCAACATTTCACTGAGATGTCATCTTCCTTCAAGTTAGTCTCAAGAAAAAAAATGGAACGATTTTTCTTCTGACCTGAATTGAGCAGAAGACAGTAAAGAAGTTCAAGACAAATGGTAGTATGGGTGTCAAAAGGAGAGGTAATGCTGAATGAAAGGGAAGGAAAGTCTGCATACCGCTTTCCAACAACTTTTCAAATGAAGTTATATGAGCAATTGTGACTGGAAGAGGAAAACGAGGAGAAAGTTGTCACTTCTTTCCCGTTCCTCTTGTAGCTGTCTAATTTCTGAGGGCATATTTTATTTGTCTTTTTTGTCAACTTTGATCTGAGATTTTCATTGATGCTCAGGAGTGTTCAAGAATAGTCCAGATCTCCTCTGTGTAGTCCTTCACAGAGTCTTCTTCCATATGTTAGTCCCGTTAATTGACTCTGTAATGTGAATTTTGTTTTTTAGAAAGAGAATGTGAGCTGCTATCCAGCTACCATTACTGGGAAGGTTGTTCACATCATAACTCATATGATGCATTCTGCTTCATCACTAAGACGAATGACTAATGAACTCATGTGAGTTCATTAAACATTTCACCATTGGCCAAATTAATAGCTGGTGTAATCCGTGAGACTGGACTGATTTCACCATGATCTCCTGGTCTTCTCTTCCTTTTCTCTCTTCATATACAATATGCAAACACATATTTATCTTTGTGTGTATATATACATATACACATATCCTATTAAGAAAGAGTGTTGTACTTTAAATCAGTGACACCAGACAATTATTTTGATAGTCATTTTGAATGGTTTCATTTTTATTTAATGTAATATATATCATTTTTTCAAATTCATCCATCCCAAAGCCTTGTTTGAATACCCTTTGTTCCAGAATCCACTAGCCTCCAGCATAAGATAAGGAGGTGAGAAAAAATATTTCATCTTTATTTTGAACTAAGTTTTATATCAACTAGGAAGATCAAAAGAGCAATTCTTTATCTGGTATAAGGAAAATGCTATTAGTATAAGAAGAAGATGAAAGCATGATTAATTTCTATTGGATTATTCAGCAATCTCCCATGAAACAGGGCACTCAGAAGATGAAGTAGTTCAAAATGACTAAAACCAGACTATGTTTATGAAAGGAAGCTTAAGGAACAGCAACGGTTATGACACCTCTCTCTCTTTCTCGGAGTATTGTCACTTCTGCAGTGAGGCTTAGACACATAGAAATGTTAGAAAAAGCCCAGAAAGGGTAAACAACTAGGCTGACAGAATCTGATGGCAAAGCATTTTATAGATTAGCTTTTTATGTTCAAAATTAAACTCAAAGTTGAATAACATTAGTTTAATAGCCACATATAAGCCTCCTGTGTTTACTTTTCACAGCATAAAAATTCAAAAATCTAGACTGCTTAGCGTATTTATATTTATATTTATAAATATTTATCTATTTATTTTCCTTAAATCTTACCACAAACACATTTTAGAACAAGACTAAAAAGCCTTGTTAGACATGCAAGAATTAGAATTCCACTAGAAACATCTAACACAAAGGCATGAATTTTTAAATTTCCTCGGATAAGTTGTTTAGGAATGTAATATCAGATATAAAAAGCTTATTTGTGCTATTTGTAAGGTAAAGGATTAGTAATACTAATAGACAACAAAACTAATAGATCTCATATTGCATCTTGACACTGTGGAGCTCTGTAGAATCTTCTATAACACAGCTCTGGTTTCAGAATTAACATCAGCTCACAGAACATTACTTTTTAAGGATAATAAGTTTATTTTCAATTTGCAGCGATCAGTGATAAGAACTAGAACGAGGTAAGATAAATACTCTTCATATTATTATATATGATTGATTGGCTAGTAGTGGCATTTACTCTAGAAGTGAAAAGCGACCTTTTCACTTCTCCTAAGTTCTGCTGGTTATTCTATCAGTGAGTCCCTGGCTGATACAGGATCTTAGCTTACAGATGCCTGTCATCAAAAGTTTTTTTTTTTTTTTTTTTTTTTTTTTTTTTTTTGATATTGTTAAAGTGATTTCCATGTGGCAGCAGGGCATACATATACAAGACCCTTTATCCTTTTGAACCATATTGAAGAGATACCAGGAGGCAGCCTGGATTTTTCACATGGTGTTCAAATAAATACAGTATTATAGTGATAAATATACAAGTTTTCTCTCTGAACAAAAGAGACAAATGAAAAAGATTATGAAATAAGGTAAAGAAAAGACAAACAAAATCATATTCAGCTTTACAGGTGAGTCAAATCCAATTCCTTCAATATTTCGTCACAGGATGAGTGATAAAACTGGTTAGTTACATGTACAGTGTCCTTGTAGCACCTCTTGCAGTATAGTGTGAGTACAACCTGCCTACTTTAAAGGTACTTCATGAGACTGCAGAGTGGTGACAGGAAGATGGAAGAGTATGGATATGCCACTAGGCATAGGCATCTTGGATTACGCATGTGCTGCCACAACTTCTTTTATTTAGTGATTGATCTCTGCCTTAAAATTTGTTATTTTGCCTCTATTATTTCTACTAGAAGAATGTCTCAACAGTAGTGCTCAGTGAATTCAGTTCTCTTCTAATGTTCAGTCTTGTTTGATTTGTGATCAGTTTACTTTCATGTGTCCTTGTAATATCTTCATCCTTTGACTAAAACGTGTTTGCATTTCTTTTTTAATGCTGAATTGCTGTAACTTCTCCTTGTTGTATAAGGGTTACACAGGAATACCAAAATAACTGAAGCATAAAGAGAAGTTTCTATTGGCAAACTCAATACCACAATGTCATACTGTCTTTCATGAATCTTTACCTCCCCTCTATGGTTTTAAAATTAGAGTGTGGAAGATAAGCTTTTGCACCATTTGTGCATACTTGGGAAGAGCAATCTTAAAGTTCCTGTGTTCAACTCTCACATGTATTTCATATCCCTGTTTAATCAAACTTAAAGGCTGTCTAGATACGTGCATACGTGCACTGTGTGTGTACATGTATGTACATGTGCGTGTGTATGAACGTGGGGGTGTGTGTGTATGTATGTGGTTGGTGTATACATGTGCGTGTTCTGAGAATGAGATCTGACATTGTCTGCAACCCAGATAAGCAATATGCATCAACCAGAGCCAGTCCTGATACCTTTCGACAGCTCAGTTTACAGACGTTCCTTAACTGCTTTTTAAATCTTCTGACATAGGCTAGTTCTCCTCTTTTTGTGTGTTCTGCTCAGCTTCTTCTTGGTTAGATTATTTGCAGTTTCCTCTCTTTTGCAGAGTTTTCTAAATAAAAGAGTAAAATACAAAGGCTCTATCACATGAAATGTTGGTTTTCTCTTTTTCATTATGTCTTTCCAACATGCCACGTGGCTGTAAAACCCAGTTATACTCATTCTAAGAGGAGGTTAAATTAGGTTAAAGAGAGAAAAGAGGTATAAATTTGAACAGGTGAATGATGTTGATAGCTTTGAAGAGTGACTGACACATGTCTCGAGGCTATATTGCCTTGAGAGGCCTCTTAGTGAGAAGCTGACTTCATCACAACTCCTTTTTTTACTCAATTATCAAAAGCTGTTAGTTCACTAAAGTGCAGTTCTCTCTTGTTCACTTACAGGATTTGTAGGTTTGTGGGGAAGCAAATTAGTCCTCGCTGTAACCCCAACAATTGTCTTATACCAAAGAGGAGTGTGAGGTCCACTGTGTCCATTTTTTTTTTCCTTTTAAAGGTGGACTAAAATGAAAACAGAACAGATCTGTTGTTATTTAAAATAATTGTACAGACAAACTATCACAGCATTTCAAATTCTAATTTTTTATACCTTTGTGAATGATATTTTTCACTGAATTTGAGGTCTATGGTCAAGAAAATGCTCACAAGATGTGTAAGAGAAAGAAATTATAAAGAAGTACGTTTAGGCTTCTTGATGCACAGCTAGAATTTTTTTCCTTGACTAACAACTTAAAAGTTTTTAATCTGGATATTTTATTTCATTAAACGTATCTACTAGCTCATCGTTGATGCTCTGGGTAGGGAGTCTCTCTTGCTCTTGTGACCTGGAGAAAAGCAATGTAATTTTAAATTTGCTTTCCTTCACTTCCATGGGAGGTGCTAGATTTTTTTCACTTCAGTCTTGGTCTTGAGAAAGTAACAGGAAATAGACAAAAAATGATGAGTACCAGAGGAAAGAAATTTAATACAAATTTTGCACTTTAATGCTTTAATGAGGGCTTCTTCTATACTGGAATAGGAAAAAGAATTTCAGTCCAGTGATCTTGCTAAGAGAATCCTTAGATTTGAAGAAGGTAGGCACTCACTGTAGCTGACAGGATAGGAAAAGAATGTTTTTCTGTTTACTTATAATCACTTCATAAATTCAAAATGCAGAAAATAATTGCTAGCCACAAAATGCTTTTGAGAACAAGTCTTTCATAAGCAAAAGGGTATCAAATATATCCTTTTTCATCTTGTAAGGTTGGGTCAGATCTGCAAAGTGCTACAAAAACTAAGAAAACAAAATCCATTGGAGAAAAAAAAGCATAACAAAAAAAACCCATAACAACTCAAAAGCTTAGGTCCAATTTTGAGACATTCATTTTTACATTGGTGGGCAGAACAGTTGACTGTAATTTCACTATTTTTTCTAATTTTTTTTATGAACATGAGAACTGAAAAAAGACCTAGTAATCTTATGTTCTTCAGGCTGAACTTATTCTTGAGCAGAAAGAAAGTATGGTTTTAATTGCTCAGACATAGAACAGATAGGGTAACTGATTTCTCTCATTTAAATCTTTTTGCATGGTGGTAGAATCTAACCTGATAACTATTCTATTTTATCTACCAAGTAGACAGCTGAGGTAGTCATCTGACAGAGTTCTCCACTGGAACCACATTGTGTGCTTGTGTACACTATTCCTAAAGCTGAGATGAGGCTCAGGGCCTTTGAGGTACGTAATAGTCCTACCAGCTATCCAGCAGACTCATGAAAAATGATGTTAAAATGGTCTTAGCTGGAAGATTGTGTGGAAAAAACTGATCAAAATGAGAAAAGGTTGATTTAGAATCATAGAATCACAG
>WBMW01000878.1:0-20211 GCA_013396635.1 Penelope pileata
TAAGAGACGCGCGGGGCCGAGGCGCCGGGCACTGCGAGCGGGGGCAGCGCGGCGGAGCGCAGCGCAGCGGTCGCCTCTCCGCGCACGGCGGCGGCGGAGCCGCGCGGGACCTGCGCACCTCCCGCGCCCGCAGCGAACTTCTCGCTTTGCAGCCGGTGCACCCCGGTGCCCGCTCGCCGGGAACTTGTGCTGATCGCTGAAATATTGGATTATGTTCCTGCCGAGCCGGGCTGCGGGGAGCTGAGCAGGGGAGGAAGAATGCGGGTCTGTTTGATGGTCTTCTGCCTTATTTGCTGCACCGCGAACGGGCAAGTAGTGTACTCCATCGCCGAGGGAACGGAGCGCGGAGCATCTGTCGGGAACATAGCAAAGGATTTAGGAATAGATGTGGCTGCACTTTCAGCCCGGAAATTTCGCATGATCACCGGTTCAAGTAAGCAATATTTTAATATAAATGCAAGCACAGGGTTTTTATATGTCAACGAGCCCATAGATAGAGAGGAGCTTTGTGAACTAAAATCTGCGTGTCTTCTCAATTATGAACTTGTACTAGAAAACCCTCTAGAGCTTTATAGGATGGAATTTAAAGTCCTGGATGTAAATGACAACTCCCCCAGTTTTCCTTTAAGAGAATATCATGTAAGTGTGCCTGAGTTCCTGTCACCCGGGGCACGATTTGCCCTCCCTAATGCCCAAGACCTCGATGAAGGTACCAACGGCGTCCAGAATTATACACTGAACCCCGACAAATTTTTCCACTTGGAAATGCAGACACGCGGGGACGGGAGTGTGTATCCGGAATTGATGCTGAAGAAAGCCTTAGACAGGGAGCAGCAAGCCACTCACAGACTTGTTCTTACAGCCAAAGATGGTGGGGACCCTCCAAGGTCTGGTGATGTCCCTGTCATTGTGACTGTGCTGGATACCAATGACAATGCACCAGAGTTTGAGCAATCAGTCTACAGGGCGAGTGTCCTGGAAAACTCCCCCAGTGGCACTTTGGTAGTGCAAGTGCGTGCCATGGACTTGGATGAAGGTCCCAATGGAGAGATCGTGTATTCATTTAGCAATGCTACTGCTGCTGACCTACAGCAAATGTTCTTAATTCACCCGCACACCGGGGAGGTGACAGTCAGTGGCGATTTAGCTGTTCAGAGACCTCTCCTCGAGATGCTTATTGAAGCAAGGGATAAAGGGGCATTTGCCTTGTCTAGCACAGCTAAGCTGCTGGTGGAGATCGCTGATGTGAACAATCATGGCCCAGAAATAACGATTGCATCCCTCTCCAATCCCGTCCCTGAGGATGCTGTTCCTGGCACAGTGATAGCTCTGCTGAGTATTGTGGATAAGGACCCCGGGGAGAACGGGAAAATAACCTGCCAGATCCCTGATAACCTTCCCTTCCAGTTAAAAACTTCCCTGGAAAATTACTACAGCCTAGTCACCAGCGGGCTCCTGGACCGAGAGCTGATCAGTGGGTACAACATCACCATTACTGCCACGGACTTGGGATCTCCTCCCATCACCACTCAGCAAACCCTTTGGGTGGAGATTTCTGATGTGAATGACAACCCCCCTGTCTTTACTGTTGACACATTTGATGTGTTTGTGGAGGAGAACAATCCACTTGGTGCTTTTCTCTACCAGGTCACAGCCTCTGACCTTGATATAGGGGAGAATGGACGGATCTCTTACACGCTCAGGAATTCCACCGTTGCAGGCAGTGCCCTGGCCAGCTTTTTGTCTGTGAGCTTGGCCAATGGGAGCATCTATGCAAAACGTGCCTTTGACTTTGAGCAGCTGAAGAGCTTCAATTTCCAAGTGGAAGCCAAGGACAATGGGTCACCAGCCCTGAGCGCTGCCGTAACTGTGAATGTTTACATCGCAGACCAGAATGACAATGCTCCAGCCATCCTGTATCCTGTCGGCCAGAATGGCTCAGTGGCAGTGGAAGTGGTGCCCCGCCTGGCTGATGAGGACTACCTAGTGACCAAAGTGGTGGCAGACGATGAGGACAATGCAGAGAATGCCTGGCTTTCCTATCACCTTGCCCACTCCTCTGACTCCACGCTGTTCCGCTTGGCACCGTACTCGGGGGAGCTGCGCACCGCCCGCTCCCTGCGCTCCACCGACTTCCTCAAGCACAAGGTGGTGGTGGTGGTGCAGGACCACGGGGACCCGCCGCTCTCCTCCACGGTGACAGTGGGCATCCTGCTGGCTGACACTCTGCCCCAAGCCCTGCCCGACTTCGATGACAATGGGGAGCCACTGCCACTGCTCAATGCTACAAACATCTACTTAATTGTTTCCCTTGCCTGTGTCTCCTGCATCTTCACAGTGTTCCTCCTCTTCCTTGCCATTGCACGGCTGTGCCGCTGCCAGGCATGTTGCCAGGAGGGCTGCTGCTGCAGCATCTGTTGCTGCTCAGCTGATGAGTATGAAAAATATTGCTACAGTGTGCATGTGCTTCCCAGCTCCCACCTCCCACAGGACATGCTGGAGGTCACTGGTATAGGTAAACTGACTCATACCTACTTGTACAGGGCATCTGTAGGCCTTGGGCATGAGAACAGCAGCATCCCAAATGGGGATGCTGGGAATGTTCCCAGCAGCTCAGGGTTACAAGTGCCAGGACCCTGCATCCAAGTGCAGCAGGTCCAAAATGATCGCTTGAGTGCTGTCCTCATGGTAAGTACTTCTTCCTTTCACTTGTTTTCTCCCAAGCATGTGGCCACCAAGAAGCTGCTGAGGCTATTCCAGGAGAGCAGGTGTCATTTCATGGTACTTGGAGGAAACTTCAAGTCCTTTTGTATCTTTCCTAAAGCCACAATCTGTCTGAAAAACTCTCTCTGGGTGGAGCATGGTCATGGGATGACAAAAGAGAATGTCTGCCACACACGTTTAGGATATGCAAATGTAGCTGAAGGTAAAGAAATTGTAAGTGGAAGGTAAAAACCTTGTAAGCTGAGCCATTCTATTCAGATAGCTAAGTAGAGGCATGACAAGGGTTCATGCAAGTTTCTAACCCATGATTTCTACACTATGGGGAGCCAGTGATTTCTAATTTCTAGAGTTTTTTTCATTGAGGGTTGAATAATTTGCTGAGCCAAGATGCTAGCTTACAGTGTCCAAGCTAGGCCTATGTTGGAATAGCAGGAATTCAATATCCAGGGCCTCTTGAGAATACGTCATTTGTAGTGCCCATCTCTTTCCAAGCAAGCCACATGTTTTGTGAAACTAAAATAGTTCACTTCTGATCCTCTGACCAACCTGGTTTCTTCTTGTTACTGTGATGGGTGACGGCAGGAGAAAGTACTCACTGTCATTGCAGTGTAGGCTACAACACGAGGTCATATTTGCTGAGTGTCACCATGTCACTTGTCCAAGTTTCATTTTTCTTATATGCACAATAACACTGGTTGTATTCTTAATAGGTGTTGTGCGTCTTATGTCTATTTTTTTTGAAGCTTTGAAGTGTTCTGCCTAAAGACTGTCGATTTTCCCTACTATGCGCAACAACAGCTAATTTGTGTATCCAGCAGTTACGGGCTCTAAAAGCACCATTGTTATCGTGAGCCAGATGCATTCCTTAGGTAGTCTCAGTCGTTTGATATGGTTTGTACTCTAAGATTTTGTCCTGTAATTAAAGAGTGATCTTTCTCAGTTACGCCAGCTTTGGATGACTCTGTTTAAGTTTAATCCTGACCTTCGAGGAACTCAGTGCACCAGTGTGTCACAGGTTCCAGCTCTCCAGCTCGGGATGGTCAGATGTCAGTGCTTTTAGGACTGCAGAGCAGTGGCCGGTTCTGCCCAGGCCAGTATTCTCTGTTATGAGCTATTCCAGATGTTCTCAAGGCAACCGTAAGAACTCTTGATAGACAGGCATGGTGATAATCTGCTACCCCAGTTTTTATCCTAAATAGCAATTATTAGAGATTGTACAAAGTCTGTAATCATAATGTTTAATTCATTATTATGCTTTTTGATGCTTGGAAATGGCCAGTCCCATTTTGAACCTAAATGTGTGGGTAAATTCAGCAACTTCTTTGGCAAATCAAATACGTATTCAGCTATACAGTATCTGAAAAGCGCTTCCTTTTGTAACTTGAATTTCTGGGGAAGAAAGTAGTAGATTTTCCCTTGTTATAGGAAAGATTCTTTATTTGCTCTTCATTATGCAATTAGTTTATCGTGTCTTCTTTTATTCATGTTTTGATGAGGTGAAATAGTTTTGTGGGTTTTCTGCTGTCTTCTCACTCTTTTCTGAACACCTTTCACGCATAAATCCTACTCTCGAGGGAAGATCTTTTCTCACATGTATGCTACTTGATTTACTCCTGATGGTCTACCCAGTATTTATGTGAAGTTATAATCAGATTTATGTCACTGTAGTGGAATATCTCATTATGCGAGGGCAGTGAAATAACTGCATCTTGCAAAAGTGTCAGTGCCTCTCAGTACGAAAATAGCAGTTGGCAGTAGCAAAAGAAGAACTCGTGCTTTATGCTTTGGTATATTTTGGGTATATCATTGATTATTTTGAGTATGTAAAAAAAAAGATTTAAACCTTTTAATGGGGAGTTAAAACCTTTTTGGCAATGCAAGTGTTGTCTGCAGGAACTTTGGTATTGTCCTAGAAGGGTATCCTTGACTGGGGAGTAGTTCATAATTGCAGAACTTTTATGACAAAGGTGATATGAAAGAACACCCTTACAATTAATTTCTGTGTTCCTATTGAGCAAATCTCAGGTTATTAACGTATTAATGGACTAAATAATAATAAAAGTGTAGATGTATCCCCATTCTCTGTAATAGGAACAACCAAAGTGTGTCTTACTATATCTTGCTGTGTTTCAGCCACTGAGGTGAATTTTTAGACTTGAGGTGTGGTAAACCTTTTCAGTAGCTTTTCATTGTGGGGAAAAGAAATCCGAAATGTTTTCTTCAGCAATTTTCTTTCCTTGGCATGCAGAGATGGTGATCATAGATGTGACGTGGGAAGTCCAAAGGCTGTGCTTTATGTGAGTTGAGCAGAAGAGTAAGGGAGAAGAGGCAGAGACTGTGAAAGTGTGTCTGCCCTTGGAAACAAAATGATGCCAGCTATTATTAATTTGATGCTGATGATCAGAGCGATGTGCACAGTGGACAATCAACAACATGTATATGTACTCATATATGCTTGCATATAATTTACATGTACTGCATTCACACTGGGGGCCGCAGCATAAGATGGACATAGGCTGGGTCCAGAGAAGGCCACAGGGATGCACAGAGGGCTAGAACACCTCTCCTGTGGAGACAGGCTGAGGGACCTGGGGCTGATCAACGTAGAGAAGGCTTTGGGGAGACCTTATAGCGGCCTTCCAGTACCTAAAGGGGGGCTACAGGAGAGGTGGGGAGGGACTCTTTGTTAGAAAGTGTAGTGAAAAGGCAACGGGTAATGGTTTTAAACTCAGAAATGATACATTTAGGTTAGGTATAAGGAAAAAATTCTTGACTTAGAGGGTGGTGAGGCCCTGGCACAGCTGTGGGTGCTCCATCCGTGGAGGTATTCAAGGCCCTGGATGGGCCCTGGGCAGCCTGAGCTGTCCCTGAGGTGTCCCTGCCTATGGCAGGGCTTGGGACTGGCTGAGCTCTGAGGTCCTCAAGCTGTTCTATGATTCTACATATTTCTTGCAAAAATTGCAAGTTACTAAAATCAGGAGTGGGTAGAGGCTGCAGTTGGTGTACTTAAATTTCTATGCCCACTTTGGGATCACCAAGTATTAGAATAAAGTAAAATGGCATTATTTGAAAGAGATGCTTGGAAAATAGTTTCTAGTTATCTTAGGTAGAAAAGACAGCTGTCACTCATTCTTGAGAACTGTTCCTTATTCCAAATCCTTATGGACTGGAACGTGATTTCTATGCAGAAAAATCACAGTCAGTCTATTAGTGATGAATATTTTTACTCATTTTATATTAAAGGATTATAATTTTTTTCATCTTTTAACACTAAAAATTTCAATACAAAATAGCATGTTTGTTTGTTCATTGGATTTTCTGTACGTGCTTTCAGACCAACTCATTTGCATTTACCGATATGACCATGATATTACTCTCTGAACTGAAATGTAACAAAAATAAAGTGTCAGATATTTAAAAGGACTTGGGAACAACTCCTTTGTTATAAATCAAGGCACTGGGAAGGACTCCAAAATTATAATTTAAGCAGAAATTAAATCCCTAGTTTTAAAAAAATGTGATTTTAGAATTGCCATTTTTAGTACCTGGAAGACAGAGAAATGTCTACATATACTAAAAGTTAGTTGGAGTTCTGTAAATTAAATATATTTTCAAAATTTAGGCTTATTTCTTAATTCTTGCTCCTCCTTTACTGTTGAATTGAGGGACGGGCTTGAATGCTTTTTACATGTACAGAAGTGTGAGACCGTTCTGTGCTTTTACATCTTCTATTTAGGTTAGTGCTAAAAATAGAGCAATGTATCTCTACAATGGCAGCACAGTAAACTGTGGTTGTACATCTTTCAGTATCTTGCTGTTTCTTTGTGCAATGTAGCATATGTGACAGCCAAGTGAAAAGCATCTTCAGCTGCAGTGCTACATTGCTGTGTTAGAGACAAAGGCTTTAGTGGCTTTACTGACTAAAGGAAGCATTAGTTCACTGGGGTCATTAGTTTTTAGGGTCATGATACGACCATGGATTGTTTGCTTGTTTTGTCCATTGTGTACACAAAAGCATGTAAGATATTTGTGCATTCAGAGCATAGTGACCTTTCTGTGATTTTGCGTTCAGTGTTTGGCTTACATAAAAAAAATACACACAAAAGTAGCAATGGAGAATATTTCCTGGTAAACTGTAGTGACAGTGGAATCATTCTGTACTAGATGGCGTGCATTTCAGGTGACAAAAGTGGATGCACTTACTTTTTGACAGCAGGATGTAATCTGGACTGAACTGCAGGCTTCACACCAGTCACTTACTCACACAAGTGAAGCTCAGCCATATAAGTCCCCACTGCATCTCATTCTGATGGGTGCATGCCTGATAACATAGCCAAATAGAAGGGTAAAGCACCCTCCTGTTTTTAACCTGTCTGTTCTGATAACAGCCTGCCCAGATACAGCAGTCCTGTGCCCACTCTGTAGGAAGCCAGTCGTGTAGGCAGATTGCTTGGCTACAGAAATTACTCTTGGAGTCAGGCCAGGAAAATCCTAGGAGCAGCAACAGTCAAAGGAAATTCAGCAATGGAAATCTGGTAGATTTCCCTCCTTCTGACCACCGCAGTTACCTTTTTCAAAGAAGGATGCAGCCTCAAAGTTCAACAAAAAGAGCAGTGCATCCAGGAAAGGCTACGGATGCCTGGGCTGGAGCTTTGCGTGTCTGATGTCTGCCTTGGAGTACTATTTACAGAGGTAGTGGAAGGGAGGGAGAGTGACAGGAGAAGCTTGAGACAAAGGCCTTGAGGGGATGTGAAGAGTAATGTGGCTGTATTTGGAGATGTTGAAAGGCATAGGCAATGATGGGGAAGCCTGAATGAACTGGGCTGAGGGAGAGTGGATGTGAGTGGTACTTCTTGTACGAAAGCATAAGACAAGGGAACACCATTTGGATCAAGTCCAATCCTTTCCTATATCAGCCAGCACTTGATCTTAAATCTTCAAGTTTAAAGATTTAAATTTTAATTGTAAAAATACTCCTTTTATTTGCAAAATTCATTAGGTTGTGCTCACTGTTGCTATTGGAAAGTTATTCCTCTAAGGCTTTGAAACCATCTTCTAACATATTGTCAACAATTATTTGCTATTAACTTGTAGACATTTGTTCTTGTGCCAGCAATGTCATTTTATTATAAATAGTTCTTTTCCCTCTTAAGGGCTTGCTTTTTTCATAGTTTAGAAAGCAACTACATTCTTATCTTAGACTTTGTTTGACTAAGCTAAACAGTTCAACTTCTTTTAGGCCTTTTTTTTAAGGTCATCTCTGCACTTGTCTGACCAAGCTAATATCTCATCTCTGCATCTGCTCTTCCTTTGTGGAAATGTATTTCTTGCAAATTTGTGTCCAGGGCTATATGTATTTCCATGGAGCTTTCTACACAGTGATAGAAATATTTCCCTATGCAGAGGATAGAAAGTACATTGCCTGATACTTCTTGAGACAGAAGTTGCCTTCTCCATAGCTGTAGTACATTGAGTGATCAGTCAGGTAAGTATTATCACAGCTCTTCTTTGGTGGTGAGGCGGATGGGGAAAGGTTGTCTCCCAATATCGTGTTTCTTCTGTCTAACTTCATCCATTTGAACATTTGATGTTTGAATATTTACATTAGAAAGGCAAAGCCACCTGCTGAGAGCAGCTCATCCTGTTCATCTTAGGCATCTTGTCTCTTTTCGCTGTGTTTAGGCATAGTCTGTAGACAGCACTCAAACTAGATGCACAACTTTGAATGACTGAAATTAGGTGGGATGAGTCATACCTTGTAGGTTCGGATTCTTAGATGTCATTCATTTCTGTGGCAGGTGTCAAGTTGTTCCTGCAGAGGATAATGCCATATGGTTGTCTTCAGCAAATATTATTAGATTAGCCCAACATCCTATGCTAGCATTAAAATTTTCAGTGTTTTACTTTTGGACCTTGGGTGTCAGCTGGTACCAGCCCTTTAGCACTCCCTCTCCAAAGGCTAATTCTGGCCCTGTCAGTCTCTAGAGGGCTATGCTGCTAGGGTTGGATCCAATTCTGTAGTGTTTTGTCCCTCAGTGTCTCAACTTCTGCACTTGCTGCAGTTCTGCTGAATCTAGTAAAAGTTTAATCAAGACCATGTGTGGGGTTCCTGTTACTGAACAAGCTCCCCAGTCCCTCATAGCATAAATGTATGACAGCAGCGAAATTTCTGTTCCAAAGGCAGAATAAGAATCCAGTTGTCTCATAGTTTGTGTCCATGTAATGTCTCACGTGCTTACAAATGATAATAAGCTATTATTAAACTCCATGACAATCATACTAAGAGTAAAAATGCCTTACTGAAAACACCTGAAGTCATTGTCTTTTAGTATTCTTTGAGTGTTTTCATTTTATACTCAGTTCTCTAGTGTTAGCAAGGTGGAACCTCCCAGGTAGCCAGGTAATGTAGGCATTATAGAATATCTTGGACTGTGCATTTCAAGGTGCTTGTGACTGCATGAAGCCAGCTTCCAGCCAGGACAGCACATTGGCGGGGCTGCTGCAGAGCTTGAGCTGATGTGACACAGCTCTGCTTAGTGCAAACTGGTGCTCCAGCCTTCAGATGCCACATTAGCTGAGGGCCACATAGCTGTATCCATGAATCCTGCAGGTCCAAACTTTCTCTGTGCAAATTAAAGTCAGTTTTCCACACCAGGGACACAGTTCACTTCTAGATCAATAAACCTCTTGTTCAGAAAGACTGCATTGCAGGGAAGGCTGTGCTGAAGGACGTGCTCTGCCTTTTGGTTGCTCCTCATTGATGTGCACGTTTGTGGAACATCCTTGCTTATTACAGGAAAAATCCCTTGCAGAAGGCAGTCCTGTCAACTGATTTCAGTCGACTATGCCAGTTTATACAAACTAAGATATTTGCCTCCCTGTCTGCAAGTAAAATACTCTGAACATCCTAATGCCTTCTCATAGTTGAAGGCTCACCATGTTTATGATTTTCTGCTCACTTTCAGAAGCTGTTACGCTTCTGTTAGAGCTCTCTTCAGTGGAACTAATCTGAAACAAACCTTGTATCACCAGTGAGTATAGTTTATCAGTGCATACACTGGAAGTGTACCCGTGTGCGAAGATGTCTACTGGCAGAGACTGAGTATTTAGTTTTGACGTGGGAGGGACTGGCCTTTGAAAGAATTGTTATGAAGACACTAGACGTGTAATCCTGTGATACAAGAAAGCTGGAGGGGGAAAAAATGCCAAACTGCGTTATGACTTAGGTAGTTGAGGGAATTCCAGAAAACACACCTATTCTGTCCATTATCTTTGGAGCAGAATCATGCTTTCCACAGTGGGGAAATTATTTCTGATGCATTGGGATAGAAAGGATCAGTGTGATGAAAGGAATTTTGCTTAAAGCGTGACTTGATGTGCACTGTTTGAAATCACAGTTAATCAAAAGAATAGCAACAGCAGTCCAACATCAGAACTGAAAAGAGAAGCAAGCAGGCATATGGGAATTGAGAGATTGAGTTGAGATTTTTAAGGCAAAGAAAAGGGCAGGACAAAAACTCAGAGACTTCTTGTGATCAGAGGCATTTGGAGAATGCGAACAGATGGGGCAAATTTAGCAAACAGAAAATAAATGTCAGAGAAAGAAGGTACATTAAGAAAAAAAGGAGAGGTCTTTGAACAGTGTCTCTAAGGAACACTGAGTTATTTTTGTTCTTTGGATTCTTGTCTAAAAGAATGGTTTTTGTTTGTTTGTTCTAATCAGTTATTTCTTCCATCCCTTCCTGGGCTTGTCTCAGCCTGATGGACATTTTCTCCCTGACACCTTGTTCAGTGGCTTTTCTTTTCTTTCTTGTTCTGAAAAAGCTGCCTTCTCAAAGTGAAACACCTTTGTATAGTCTGCAAAATCAAAGTTTTTGATGTTCATTTAAGAAACATGAGGCTGTTGATTCCACGAAGTGCTGCGCTGTTCCTCGTCCCTTGCCAGTTCTTGTGTAGCAAGCAGAAGCTGAGCAAGGCAGTTTTACAGCTGAATGGGCTTGGCTGTTTCTTACGTGTATTGGGAATGTATTTTAAATAGCTCTTAGCCTCTGCTTTGTAGCCAACAGCTATGTAGGGATTGGTGCAACATCCTTATGTTAAAGCAGTTTTCGTTGCATGATGTTACATTCACAGGGACATGATCAGACCTATAGTATTAAGGCACCTATAGTATTAAGCCTGGTTTCAGACTTCTCTTTTTTTATAAGATCCCATGAATCTCAGTGCAAGAGAGATACGGAGCTACTGTAGAGAGTCCAGTGAAGAGCCGCTAAGATGATGAAGGGACTGGAGCATCTTTCCTGTGAGAAAAGGCTGAGAATGGGGACTTTTCCAGCCTGAAGAAGAAAAGGCTCAGGGAGAAGATCTCATTTATGAAAATGTTTGAAGGGTGGGTGTAAAAAAGACGGAGCCAGGCTCCTGAACATGCTGCCCACTGCCAGGACAAGAAACAGTGGGCACAAAGTGAAACAAACAAACAAACAAAGTGATTCCATCTGAACGTCAGGAAGCGCTTCTGTGCTGTGAGGGTGACAGAGCACTGGCACAGGTTGGCCACAGAGGTTGGAGGGTCTCCTCCTTGGAGATGGTCAAAAGCCACCTGGACGCAGTCCTGAGCAAGATGCTCTGGGTGGCCCTGCTTGGGCCGGGATTGGACCAGGTGGACCCAGAGGTCCCTTCCCACCTCAACCATTTTGTGATGCCCTTGGTAGAGGACTGTGCTTGGTGTGCCCTCCTCTACAGGGCTGCGTGGTGATGAGGGACAAATACTGCAGCTTCGGGGTTACAGTGTATGCACTAGCAGGTTTCCCAATGGAAAAAATTGTCTTGGGCAGTTCATAGGAGTATGGTGCTGTACTGCAAACGTGAGATAGATAGAAGTTACTGAAGTGTGCATAGATGCTAAAAGACTGCAGAGAGGGAATTTAAAATTTTGGTTTTCACTGATCTTCCTCCCTCCCTCCCTCTCTCCCTCCCTCCCTCCCTCCCTCCCTCCCTCCCTCCCTCCCTCCCTCCCTCCCTCCCTCCCTCCCTCCCTCCCTCCCTCCCTCCCTCCCTCCCTCCCTCCCTCCCTCCCTCCCTCCCTCCCTCCCTCCCTCCCTCCCTCCCTCCCTCCCTCCCTCCCTCCCTCCCTCCCTCCCTCCCTCCCTCCCTCCCTCCCTCCCTCCCTCCCTCCCTCCCTCCCTCCCTCCCTCCCTCCCTCCCTCCCTCCCTCCCTCCCTCCCTCCCTCCCTCCCTCCCTCCCTCCCTCCCTCCCTCCCTCCCTCCCTCCCTCCCTCCCTCCCTCCCTCCCTCCCTCCCTCCCTCCCTCCCTCCCTCCCTCCCTCCCTCCCTCCCTCCCTCCCTCCCTCCCTCCCTCCCTCCCTCCCTCCCTCCCTCCCTCCCTCCCTCCCTCCCTCCCTCCCTCCCTCCCTCCCTCCCTCCCTCCCTCCCTCCCTCCCTCCCTCCCTCCCTCCCTCCCTCCCTCCCTCCCTCCCTCCCTCCCTCCCTCCCTTTTTTCTTTCTCTCTTTCTTTCTCTCTTTTTCTTCTTTTTTTTAAGAAACTAAACAAGTTTAAGCCTTTTGATTACCAAAATGGAGAGAATAGTTGCTAGAGTAAGCAATCCATTTTATAGTTAGGAGATTTAGCAGAATTGCTGGGCTTTGTTTGTGCCTAAAATAGTGGCCAGATGTGCTGATCTATAAAAAAACAATGTTGCTGGGCATTTGTCACACGGTCAAAGTTAGTGTGGTGGAGATTTAAAAATAAATGATATTGGGAGAAAATGAGTTGATGTTACAAAAGAATTGAGTGCTCTGTGGGAGGATGATCTATCCATAAGATTTGTGGTGCCAAAGAATTTCTATAATCTGAAACTTCACATAGCATGAACTTCTATGAGAGTCATTTTTTTTTTCTATGTAGACTGGGAATTTTATTTATTTATTTTTGGTCAGAAAATTTAAGAAAGCTCAGTGATGTATTTGCTTAGGGACACCTTTTCTGTGTTTTTTTGTTTTCACTCAAGATACCAAGAAATTGAAACATCTGGCATGTGGTTAGGCCTAAAAGAGCTACGGAATTTAAGGAGCTTTGTTCAGTAGAAAATGGGAAAATAATGAATACCAATAAACACTATTAAAAGTGCTTCTTGGGGTAATTGATGAGTTGAATGTTCAGTGACCAAATCTTGTGAAGGGACACTGATCTTGCAAAAAGGACCAGAATCCTAAAGTTGCTGAAACAGGACTGATCTAATATTTTGTGTTGTAAACCCAAATTACCTTTGCAATGATGCAGACTGAGGAGTTTATTTTTTTAAAGGATTTCAGATTTGTAGCCAGAATCCCATTCGCTTGTTACCCGTTTTCCCACTATTCCTCACACCTCCAGCCCCATGAAAAGGAAAGAGAAAGTCTAGCCAAATTTGTTCAAATAATCTTAATTCTGCTCTATATATCAGCCCACTATTTGTCATCTGTAGGTTTACATCACAAGATAATTCACGATATTTTAGAAGTCATTAAAATGTGATGTTTTAAATATATCTTCTTCTGTTGACGTGGTTTTCTTCTGTGTAAAGCTCTAATGTCATGCGTAATGGCCTGTGTCCATTCTATCACCTATACATTCCTTAAAGTGAACACTTCACTTAATTAAAAAAAGATTATTTTTGTTTGTTTTTGGGTTGGGCCGTCCCAACTTAGAGATAATACAACTCTAAAAATACTGCTGAGAAGGAAATCTGGTGGTAAAAGAGAGTGATTTCCTCCTTCCAATCAGAGAAGAGATTATTGCCTTTTTCTCTCACTTTTTCGTACTGGTGAAGTAAAATCACCCTCGTAAATGACATGTCTAATCTGAGTTGTCAGCTGGAATAGCTTCAGAGGATTTTGGGTTGTCAGTTTTGGACTGCTATTTGCACTTTCATCTTCGCTTGTTTTAATTGCATTATGTATTTGCCAAGGGATTAGAATTAGCGAGTTCCTGTCTCCTCTTTTACAACATCACGCTTCTCTACAAGACATTCAATCTCTTTAATGCATCTCACCTTATTCGAAAAAATACAAGAAAATTTAACTTGAGCTAATGCAGAACATGGAAAGATGCCAGTTAGATCGGAGTGTAGGTGTAGAATACAGATACACACTGAGGAATGTTACATGAGTTCTTCATCTGCTGAGGCTTTTTACTATTGCAATTATGTGTTTCAGGAAACAGCTTCTCTTCATTTAGGCTGCTCGCAGAGGAACCAGATTATTTTGGATAAAATGTGAACTTGAACCTTGGGGCCCTGGAGCTTTAAGTCTCCGCGGAACAAATGGATAGCTCAAATCCAAGGTTCTCTTCTGTTCTGTTGATGTTGTCATGAGGCCAGCGTTCTTTAATGTAGGTCATTTAGGTTCTAGTAAAAGTCAGCAAACAGCCAATATTGAAGATGGACTTAATTTAAAAAGAAAAAAATTATGAGGGGATCTAACAGTAGTCTTCAATGCCCAGTAAAGGGCATTGATTGCAGTGACAGAAAGAGAGGAACTGGTTACAAGTTGCAGGAAGGAAAGTTCTTGCTGGACATAAAGAAGAAATTGCCTCCTGTGTGAGGGCTGCAGCCAGGGACAGCGTGGTGGTTTCACCTTGATGGGCAGCTAAACTCCACCACGACTCTCTCAGACCCCTCCTTAGAGGAAGAAGGGGAGAAAATAGAAAAGAGCTCAAGAGTTGAGGTAAGAGTAGGGAGATCACACACCAGTTACTGTTATGGGCAAAACAGACTCGTTGTAGGGAGATTCATGTATTCTATTGCCTACTACTAACAGACTAGAGCAAACTAAAAACACCTTTCCCCCATCAACCCTCTATCCAGTGCGGGGGAACAGGGAATGGGGACTGTGGTCAGTCCAGAGCACTGTCATCTGCCGCTCCTCCATGGCACTCCCTGCCCCTGCTCCACGTGGGTCCCTCCCATGGATGCTGTCCTTCCCCAGCTGATCCCATCTGGGCTTCCCATGGGCTGCAGCTCTCCAAGCACTGCTCCAGCATGGGTTCGCACCATGGGGTCCATCCTTCAAGCACTGCTCCAACACGGCGCTGTACTGTAGATTCCGTTCTTCAGAGGTGGACTGCTCTAGTGCGAGTCCATAAGAAGCATAGATCTTCCCTTTAACTGTATGTAATTGAGATATAATTGAGAAGATTTTTTTTTTCCTCTGAGTGAGGAGGTGGGAAAATAGCCTTCCTGCAGCTCCTAGTTTGTGTTGTGCTATAGAACAGTGGTTCCTGTGCTACCTTTTGCAAGAAAATCCTGCTCTACCTGTCAAATATTCTTTGCTGGCAAATTCAGAGGTTCTTTTACTATGTCTTAAACATGTTGGTAACTCTAGCATCCAAGCAAAATTGATGGAAAGAGATTAGAAGCAATGGTTCACTGGAAAACAAACAAACAAGCAAACGATGAATTTCATCAGAAAGCTGACGAAAGGAAATGTCAGTTTTCATACATGATAAATGCCAAATAATTGCATCTTATATGTATGGCTTTATTTGAAAGGATACATTATGCTTTTTCATTTTAGTTTTTTATTTTATTTTCCTGAGTGACATTTAGTGAAGCAGTTGAAACCATCTCATAAGGGGCAGACATGTTAATGTGGTAGAGATAGCTGCCGGGTTAGAAATACCAGGAGGATAAAAGAACCAAAGAGAGGCTTTGTTTGTCGTGCACTTGGTTGCGCACTTAGTTTGAAATGCGAGCAATTTCAAATTACTCTTTTTTTTGTTTAGTTAAAGCCATTCAAATGGTTAACTTGGAGTTATCATTCTATTCTATTCTATCATATTCTGTTCTATTCATATCTATTCTCTTCTAAGATTTGGTTTACTAGAAATCAGTGCTAATACTTGAAAGTACATAGATCGTATCTAGGTCTATGCATGCACTGTGCTGTTGGTACCAGCTGAGAACCAGCTCTTGTTGTGATGGTGGCCCACTGCACCTGTCCCTCCAAACCAAAGTCCTGTGAGGAGTCTTTAATTTTCTTTTTCCTTCTGCAAGATAGCAGGGAGGTTTTCAGAATAATTCTGAAATCTCGTTTAAAACACATAGTGCTATCAGCCATACATTTCCTTCATAATGTCCTTCTACTTCCAATTAATATTCTGATTAATTTTATTGGAATTCATTATTATTCATTATTAGCATATTATTCGTTATGCTTTTAACCCTCTTGTGGTCACTGGTGCAGAGTATATGTGGGGAAAGAAACAAATACCTGAGCACCTGCAAGCATATTTCACCCCACCTCACAGCCTGGGGTTATTTTCTGGAATTACATTATCTAAAGACTCATGGAGAAGTTTAGCAGTGGATTTTATGGTGGGTCTAGTATTCAAGATCAGACAGCTTGCAGCTTTCCAGGGCTGTTAGTGATGCTCTTCTTATGTTAGGGAAGGGTGATGCTCATTTATTTAATGAGAGAGTGCTTACTCCTGGACTTGGAGGACTTGAGTCATTGTTACCATCTCATATCAATCCAAAGCCTTGAAAAAGGCAAAGACATTAAATTTTGAAAACCTTTAAATGCCCTTATTCCCTCCTAAGTGATTCTGTAGAACAAAAGTCAAGACAGAGCATAAGTGGCAAAAAAGTGAGTTAAAATAGCTGTATATTTTGAATTTTTTTTGTTAGTTTTGTTTTTGTTTTCTGAAAACACTGCCACATTTCTTCTCATGTATATAAAATACATTGGAAATAAATAATCACCATCTGGGAGTAAGAGATTTTGGCATGCATTCTGGAAAATTTCCATAGCTTATAGCTATTTAAAATGCACTAGAATACCAAACAAGTGTATATTACACTATCTCCTAGGCTATCTCCACATTTTACCTCTCTCTATACGAAGGGCTTCTAGCTTCCTTCAGAGACAGCAGAAATACACTATTCATCAGCCATGGTGCTGTACAATGAGACTGTTCTGAGTGTATGCTTGGCTGCTACTAATGTACAAGCCTGGCTTGCTGGGAGAATTTTGTATATAAAAGTTTTCTGTCTGAAAGACACGCGTTTATAGTAGTAGTGCTGAGTCTCTTAATACAATGCATTTTTAATGTAATAATAGTTCTTTAAAAAGGAATGTTTTCCAAAATACTTCCATAGAGACTGGACAGTAGCAGTTACTGGACGTAGCAGCGTCTTGTGTTCAAGCTGAATTTGCTTTCAGTACCAGACCTATATGGTCTATATGGAGGACGTCTTGCTCTAGCCAAGGGAAAATGTGTCACCTGAAGACAGAGCTCTGTCACCTCTGTAACAGATGGAAGGAGATTCAGAAATGCGAGCAACTTCAAATTACTCTTTTTTTTTTGTATAATTAAAGCCATTCAAATGGTTAACTTGGAGTTAGGAACTTCTGTATTTACATCTCTCCATTTCTTCTGAAAACCTTTCAGGGTTTCAGGCTGTGTTCGTACCACTACTTACTGTGATGGTGGTTTGATGCTATTCACGAGGAAGCCCTTCAGCCTCTTAGCGTGGTGATACATGTGAACCAAGGGCTGCCTGTTAGGCAGGTTTGACTGAACAGTTTGGTCATTCTTAAGGCTGAGGGTGTTGAAAAATATTTGTTTTACCTGTAATAAAAATGTGGCCGATCTTTTCATTAGAAGGCTTGGCAGAGCGTATTTTGGAACAAGACTTGGTATTTGTTACAAAGTAGTCTGTGTCATGTTGAGCAGCTATTGAGGTCTACTCAAATTGGCTGAGTTATAAGCTTTTGAGAAATTCGTGTTCGCTGAACTTAGTACACCCTTGCAAGAGCTGGAAAGCTCAGTTCCCTCCAAGTCCTGCCAACACAGAGCCCTGCTTCAGCCAGCAGCTGGCAGGACCTTCCCATAATTGCAGTTGTATGACTGTGGCCCAGGTGAGGATGGAAACTGAAAACAGGAGCAGTGGGAGCAAAGGGAAGACAGTGCCCACACCAGCACCAGAATGCAGAGAAAGGGAGGATCCCTAATTTCCATGCAGAAAGTGCATGTGTGCAAGTGCATGTGGGCATTGCACAGGAGACCAAGTGATCCCATGACCATATCCAAATGCCTTTTGAATATCTCAAAGTATGGAGACACCACAACCTCTCTGGACAGCCTTTGCCCGTGCTTAGTCACCTGCACAGTTAAAAAAAAACAACAACAAAAAAAACAGTATTTTGTTACACATAGGCAGAATTTATCTTAGGAGGAAATTGGCTCAAAACTTCGGAGGCTTCTTAGTCTTAAGGGTCAGTTACCATGTAGTGGAGATTCATCAATAGAAATTGTGATGTATCATAGTGGAATGAAATAGATAAAATATTTGATAGCTCAGAAACCAGATAGCTCCTTACTTTCAATACTTTTACCTCAAGTAGAGATGCTTATTTTCCCAGCAAGACTGAAAAGAATAAAGGATTTTGTATTGCACCGGTGTAAAACCCAGAAAATAACCCATGGGTACTGAAATTTGGTGAAGTCCCTAGCGCAGATGGTTTTATGTTCTTGAGTGAAGGACTGAGAAGGAGCTGAAAGTCTTTGATAAAGATACGGTGTCAAGACTGATGAAGATACAATGTCCCAGCGTTTATTCAGCAGCAAGGTAACTATGGTGTTTTCAGGACTAAGTACTCTAAGAATGGGTAACACTGATGGGATTGTGCCTCCTTGTCTTTCCAAACCTCTCTTTGGCTCTTTCTCCATTCTACATCACAGTGCCATTGCCTGCTGTTGCAGGAACAGATAGACAGAACATGGGCTTCCATCAGTACAAAATAGTTTGCCACGTGTGTAATCTATGCAAAATGCATAAAGCAAATCTGCATTAATATTCTAGCACTAGTTAGTTCTAAACACCAGATACAGTTTGGCCTTTAAAAGAATATTTCATTATGCCAGCCACTTTGACCTATTCAGTAAGGACTCTTGTGCTCAAGAAAGGAAATACTGAATTTTTACTAAAGCCAAAGCATACATATTTTGGTGTCACTGAGGCTATAAGAATCCTGAAAAGAAGTTGGAAAACAGATATGCTTTGTGTACTTAAAAACAGTTTTCTCCCTTCAGCGGCCATTACAGGTAATAAATTATACATATGTATGTACCCTCTTCCTTGAGAATATCCACACACCTTCTGCGGTACTGCCTTGAGCCTTTCAATGGCCACTTGAGCCCAGACATTGCTGACATCTTAGGAACCAATTAAGACTCTTGCCAAAAATCATGGAGCACTCAATTTAACAGTGAATAGAAAAAGCAGACTTTCTGCTTTTATGGCATGCTCAGCTGCTTCTGTCACCATCTCACTTTTGTCTCATTTTCAAAACCCCCATCTCAGCTCCAGGGAACTTTATCCTCTTCTTGTCGCTGCATGAGAGCCACTGCTTTTCATTCCTTCCTCTGGTCTTCTGGTCATCACCTGCCCACTACATACGTTGCATCTTCCCATGTCTTTGCACCCACCTCTAAGGACTCTGTCTCAGATGCTCTTATTTGCTGTATCAGAGGTGAGTGTGTTGCAGCAGTGAATCAAAACAGAGCTATATCAGCGTTGCTCAAGCTTGGCTGCGGACCTTGAACAGGGCAGCTGTAGTCAGCAGCTTTCTGACATCTTCCTAATAACTTGATCACTATTTCGCTGAGACCTGTCAGCCTGTACATCATGCTGTTAAGCCCTTTGTTAATTCTATCTGTATTACAGTTCTTGCATTCTCTGTGGTCCATTCACCACTGCCTATTTCTTTTCTGCTGTTCCCATCTGGGTTGTGCACTGAGATGCTGCTGACTGCACCCATCTCTTCTCCCTCCTGCTCTGCTCCTTGCAATTCCTCCAGCTGCCTGCATCTGGTCCTAGTCCTGTTCTCCAGCAGCAGCAGCAGTGAGTGCTAGAGACTGTGAGGAACTGAGGAGAAGGGTGCAGGAGCTGTTGCTGGTGTCTGTATGTGTGTGGGGAAGCGAATCTGGAGCAGAGAGTTGGTACAGCTGTGCCCTCAACCCTTTTTTAAAGTCTTTGTGGTTACAGACATAACTGTTGGTTGTTCTGAGGCATTCTGAGGCATTTTCATAACAACTGCGGTTGTTATGAGGCATTCTGTGAGCAACTGGTAGAAGCTGCACGATCGCCAGCACTCGTTCTCATAGGGGACTTCAACTTCCCTGATATATGCTGGCAATATAATACTGCACAGAGGAAACAGTCCAGGAGGTTTCTAGAGTGTGTGGAAGATGGCTTCCTACACAGCTGGCACGAGAGCCTACCAGGGGAGGTGCCTGCTCGACCTGCTCTTCACTAACAGAGAAGGACTGGTGGGAGATGTGGAGGTTGGGAACTGTCTCGAGCAGAGTGACCACGAAATTGTAGAGTTCTCTATGCTTGGTGGTGTCAGGAGGGTGACTAGCAAAACTGCCATCTTGGACTTCTGGAGGGCAGACTTTGACCTGTTCAGGACAGTTGTTGTGAGTGTCCCTTGGGACTCGCTCCT
>WBMW01000879.1:0-34730 GCA_013396635.1 Penelope pileata
ATATGGGACTACTGAAGGGTGAATGAGTTCTTTCTAGAACCAAAACACAGCTTTGTAGCAGACACTGAGAGAAAGTTTCAGTTAGAAACTAAGACACGTACACACATGTGTATATATACATATCTGTTGAGATCCAGAATTCCTTGAATTCAGGGAAAGAAAAATCATGGATGATGTTTAATATGATGGATAACGTATTATGAATTTCAAATGTAAAATGCCATGTGATAAATTTTATTAATTATGATACTGTGGGTTTCTTAGATAATCAGTAAGCCGCTATTATATTTCCACTTGAGAGTCATTTAAACACTGTAAGCGTCCTTCAGGAGCTATGCTCATCTAGTACATTAGGGCTCTTCACATACTCTGAGACTGTTATCCTTGCAGATTAGATGTCAGTGTGTCATGGATATATACATCTGTCAAGAAACAACATAAAGCAGTGTGCTGAGGATATTGTGTCACTTGTGACTCTGATAACTCTCTTTTCACCAGAAGCACTATTTTAGTATTATAGTTTGCTGAACATGAATAATGGCACACTGACTTAGATGTCCCTAATGCAGGCATCTGCTTCTTAGCTAGGCATCCTACCCATCAATTACACTGAAAGCATGATTCATTTGACTCACTCTATGTCCATTTGTACTTCCTGATAAAATAAATTGTCCTAAAAACTACATTCCTCTCCCCTCCTAGTTAAGCTGTCAGTGATCCAAGGTCCAGTTTTAAGCTATGCAAGAAAAGATAGAATTCCGCACAAGATCGCTGGGATGGGAATAGTCTGAAGTTCTATGATTCAGGAAAAAAAAAAAAAAAAAGGTAAGAAACAAAACAAAACAAAACAACATTGATGCAAAAAGATGAACAGGAAGCCTGAAGATGGCAGTTCAGCAACATCGATAATCAGGCTGCTCAGGACCAACAAAGGCTGAACCTTCCTCCAGTTACTGACAGCTGCTCAGCCAGCAAAGACTCTTTAGACACAGTGCATATATTAATGCTTAGCCTAGTTTATTGACTCTAGCCTTGTGTAATTAATATAGTAAAATAATGTCTTTGTCTTTTTAAATTGTGTCTTTCAGAGTTTTTACACATACGCCAAAACAAACCAAACTGATCTAGAAAGCAATGAGAGTCTTAAGTGTTTACTAGTGCTTTCACTTTGTCCAGGAAAATGACAAGAAAATCAATGGGGACAAATAAAACTCAGAAAAAAGAAATACAAACCAGATATTTATGCATAACTGACTCATTGCTATTTAAAAATACAATAAAGTGAAATTCCTTAAACATTGATGAAATGCATGACATCTAATCTAATATGAATGTGGCTGTGGATGATGGGAAATGAAACACCCAATGAGGAAGCTAACTTCCAAGGTCTCAATTATTTATGGCAGAGGGACTAGATATTTCTTCATTACAGAATTCTAAGAGAATTGCTACATGGAAATGTGGGAGCAATATGTCCAGTAATAAAAGAAAATAAAAAATCATTCGTATTTACAAACAGAAAATGTATTAGTTGCATCAACAGAAAAATGACATATTCTGGCTACATTCGGAAAGAAAAAAATAGCAATGACATTCAAGACAGTAAATTAAGTAAAAAGCAGATTAAAAGTAGAAGGGATGTATCAAAGTAACAGATTCATCTTGTGTTTCTTTGATAAGAAAACTTTTCCTCCTTTTTTTTTTTTTTTTAATTCAGACAAAGGCAATGCTTTATCTGAACCACATTATCTGGACTTCAGTAGAGTGGTTGATAGTTGATATATTGCCAGGAGAGTTGTTATTAATTAAGATGAAGTAGATGGAGATTAATGAAAGAATATCTAGAGTAATCCATCTCTACTGAAAGGGAAACAACTGGAAAAGAAGGATGTTCCACAGTAATTGTTTGTAGATTTGATTTCACTTAATATTATGTTGACACAAAATGATGACACAAAATTTAGATGCACCAATATAAAAGAAATATAAATAGTTGTGTCTTAGTTTCTAACAGAAGTTACTTCTCTCACAGTGTCTGGTATGAAGCTGTGTTTTTTGTTCCCAGAAGAGAAACAGCTGATAAATCTCTCTGCTGTCTTAGTAAATAGCTTTTATCTCAACCCACGAGTTCTGCCGTACTTATTCCTTAATTCTCTCCCCCATCCCTCTTGGGAGGGGGGAGGGTGAGCGAACAACTGTGGGGGACTTAGCTGTCTGCTAGGTCAAACCAGGACAGTTTGACTAGAAGGAAGAAATAATACAGCTGAGTTAAAAGTAATACAATTAAGTACAAAATCAGGTACGTAGGAACTATTAGTAAAAATTTCTGTAGCAAGGTGGGAGCTCCTCAGTCAGAAGTAAGAACAGAGGTGGAAAACACAGATATTAATAGAGCACAGAATGATTCAGTCTTTGATATGAAGTAACCATAAATCCTATAAATTTCTAATAGACATAAGAAAGTATTCATACTGTGGAAAGTACTGTCTTCAAGTATCTCTGTTTAGGCAAAATATCTTCAAAAATGAAGTGAGAAATTCCACTTTTGATGATATGGGGAATTAAACTTTTCATATTTAAGAAATAAAACAACTTGATCTAGCAAATAAAATATTGTAAATTAATATGTTTATATTCTACAAACAGAGAACTTTCTGTTCTCTAAATTATAACTCTATGTTAGAGGAATGCAAATGCTTGTGAGGAAAAAGATCTATTCAAGTTGAAAGACAATAATGACCAGATAAGAACATTGTAAGCTAATCATGAATTCAAGCAGGGATTAAGGAAAAGATTTGTGTTAAAAGTATTGGATTCTGAAACAAAGTTTGAAATCTGTTTCTTAATGAAATTACATGCAATATTTTTTTGAAATAAAAATTGAATAGATTTTTTGATGTAAGAACTTAATTTTATATACCTCATTTGACATAAACTGGCCACTTCACACACACGCATAAGTTATTTTAATTTTAATCATTTTGATTTTATAAATATTACTAAATAGCAAGCACAATGCTAATAAGTAATCGTATCATAAAAGGATTAGCATTTCCAAAGTATGCAAGCTCGTATAGCTGTTTCTGATTTAGAATAAAATGACCTACATACCTGGTTCATTTTCAATGTTAAAATCTTGCTATGGGTAAAAGGAAATATATCAAGCATAGCTAAAAACTTACTTTTCATCCAAATAATGTCCCATTTATTGATAGTCCAAATTGCATAATTAATATAAAAAAGCCTTAGTACTAATGGAGTAAAAAAGTTACACTGTAAACAGGAAAATTCTTCCTAGTATTAAATCCTCTCCTATAATGGTCACCCTGGGGACTACCAAAGCGTTTGCTACGAGATGATGTTCCTGACGGTGATTCTGTCCTCCTTTTTACTAGCTGGAACATGATGTTGACACCTTCTTGGACTTGGATTTCTTTTGCTTGGATTTCTTCTTGTCCTAACATAATTGTTCTTTTTCCTAACATAATTTCCTTCCTTTGCATTTGTTCTCATGAATTACTGACCTGTTAGTCTAACTTAAATTCCTGTAAAAATATGGAGAGGATTATCCTGTGTGCCACTGAAAGGTACTTCAAGGATAGCGTAATCGTCAGGCACAGTCAACAACGGTTCATGAAAAGAAAATCTCACTAATCTATATCCTTCTATGATAAGGTCTCCAACTTAGTGAATGAAAGGAACATGGTGGATGGAGCTTTTCTGGACTTTAGCAAAGCTTTTGGTACTTTCCCTCACAGTATCCTTCTGCACAAATTATCTAATTGTGAGATGAACAGGTACATGGTACACTGGGTGAAGAATTGTCTAAATGGTAGGGCTAAAACAATTGCAATGAATGTGGCTGGCTGCCAGTTAGACACTTACAGCAAGCAATAAGTTTAATTTTGAAGAAAGTTCTTTTAACATTTTTATCGAAGATCTGGATGCACAAGTTGAATGCATCCTTAAAAAATTTGATGTTGATGCTAAAGTGGGAGATGTTGACTCTGAGGAATGAGAGGCTTTGCAGAGGAATCTGAATAGATTGGAGCATTGGATCACCATCAACAGCATGAAATTTAAGAACAAATGCTGGATTCTGAACTTGATAGGTAGTATATCTTGGAAGATTACTTAAGGGTCGTCCTGCAGAGAAGGATCTGTGGGTACTGGCTTATAGTAGGCTCAACATGATACGCCAGTACACCACTGTAACCTACAGTGCAAACCACATTTTGAGGTTCATTAAACACAGCAGAGACAGATGATCAAAAGAGGGGATCATCCCACTGCATTTAACGTTGGAATGACCTCACCTGTAGTATTGTGAGCAGTTCTGGGCTCTACATTATAAAAAGGATGTTTAGATATTCTAACGTGTCCAGAGGAGGGCAATAGAGGTGGTAAAAGAGCTGGAAGGCATGTTCTATGAGGACCAGCTGAGGATGCTTGGTTTGTCAAGCTTGGAGGAGAGGAAGTTGAATGATCTTATTACTCTTTACAACTTCCTGAGGAATGGAAATGGAGAGAGAGGTGCTTATGTTTCCTCCCTGTTTTATAGTGAATAGTTGCATGAGAATAACTCAAAGCTACATCAGGGCAAGTTCAGACTAGGCATTAGTAAAAACCTTTCTGAGAGGGCAGTTAGACACTGGAATAGGCTTCCTGGAGAGGTAATTTGCGTTCTGCACCTGTCCTTGTCATGCAGCGTCATGATTTTGGCTGGAATAGAGTTCATTTTCTTCATAGAAACTTGTATGATATTGGGTTTAGATTTTTAATTGAAACAGTGTTAATAACGCAACAGTGGTTTTAGTTGTTGCAGGCTAGTGCTTAAACACAGTCAAAGACTTCTCTACTTCTCCTTTTGTCCTGCCAGTGAGGAGCTGGGGGTGCACAGGAAGCTAGGAAAGGACAGAAGCAAGACACCTGACCCAGACTGTCCAAAGAGATATTCCATACCATAGGATGTCATGTTTGTCTACAAAAGCTGGGGAAAGAAGCAGGAAGGAGGGGGCGTTCATCTTTTATCATCCCAAGAAACCCTTACAGATGATAAGCCCTGGTTTGTTGGAAGTGGCTGAACATCTGCCTGCCAATGGGAAGTAGTGAATAAATAGCTTGTTTTGCTTTATTTGCACACCTCTTTTACTTTACCTAGTAAACTGTCTTTATCTGAACCCATGAATTTTCTCACTTACACCTTTCCAATTCTCCCCCATCCCAAGTGGGGAGAATGAGAGAGTGGCTGTGTCATGCTTAGCTGCCTTCTGGGATTAAACCACAACAAAATAGCATTTGGATAATGCTCTTAATGACATTTCAGCTTTGGGTTAGCCCTGAAGTATTTAGGCAGTGGGAATCAATGATTTTTGTAGGACCCTTGCAACTGACCTATCCTATCCTATCCTATCCTATCCTATCCTATCCTATCCATCCAGTAAGTAGATCTAGAGGTTGGCAACCCTGCCTGCAGCAAGAGGGTTGGAACTTGATGATCCTTGAGGTCTCTTCTAACCCAAGTCATTCTATGATTCTATTATATTCTATTATTGTGTTTTAACCTGACAGACAGCTAAGCACCACACAGCTTTTTTGCTCACTCCTCCCCCTCCCAGTGGGATGGGGGAAAGAAATGGGAAAAAAAAAATAAAAAAAATTAGAACTCATAGGTTGAGATAAAAACCATTTACTAAGAAAGGGAAGAAATAAATAACAGCAATGATTACAAACATATGCATTTACAGAACAAGTGATGCATAACACATTTGCTCACTACCTGCCAACCAATGTCCAGCCAGTCCTTGAGGAGTAGCTTCCCTCATGGCCAACTCACCTTGCTTTTATAGGTTTTTTTTCATGTTAGATCATATGGTATGGAATATCTCTTTGGCAAGTTTACGGCGACTGTCTTAGATCTGTCCCCTCGCAGCTCCTTGTGTCCCCCCAGTCTCTCTCACTGGTAGGACAGTATGAGAAGTGGAAATGCACTTGGCTCTGTGTAGCACTGCTCATCAACAACTAAAACACAAGCATGTTATCAATATTTTATCCTAAAGCCAAAATATAGCATCATACCAGACACTATGAAGAAAATCAACTTTGTTCCAGCTGAAACCAGGGCATTTATTCTACTCTACTCTACTCTATTCTGTTCTGTTCTATTCTACTGTTTTACTCTTATATGAATATAATTATGTATTTAATCAAATTGATTAGTGGATGAAGTTTAAGGAATAAGTACATTTCCTAATAGAGGATATGATTGAAAAATATAATATATCAGATACAAACAGAATAGAGTGTAGTTTGCATTCTTTTTACTCTAATAAGCTTGAACCAGATCAAAAACACTTGCATGGAACTAAGAAAACCTACATAAATATGAATTATAACCTTGATTCAAAATTTACCACTGCTCAAAATTTACGTTAGTAATGTGGTTCAGGCTTACTTGTATAAAACTGGGATTGTATAGCAGTGAACTGAAGAAATACCTGACTAATGATATTGAAATTACTCACTGCAAATAACTTTAATGTTGTACTTTTCTTTGAGACTTTTTTCTTTATACTGTTTTGTAAATACTAGCATTTCAGTGATATTATTTAGCCTTTATTGAAGACACTTTAAGATGTCAATATAAAAGTAAAATATTATTTCCTTCTGCTGTAAGATCACATTGTACCACAACAATGGAAATGGGCTTCACTCAGCATAAGGTTTTTCTTTGTGGAAGAATTTGTATTTTGAAAGTATTTTTTATGTAATGAAATGAATCCCTTTTTTGTCTATATATGCAAGCTTTTCTACTCATTATGTACTGATGCTTTTATCTGTCTTGTTAACTTTGTTTTAAGATTGATCCTCTGTCTAGTTAAAAATATGCTTCAGATAGAGGAATAATTATTATGTGGGTGTGCTACAGGATTATTTTTTCACCTAGCATATTCCAGTAAATTTTGCATTTGAAGGGTTTTCTTCTACATCTTAAAGATTGATAGTACATTAATATGATTATTCATATAATATATGCACAATAAAATTCATATATTACATACAAATAAGTTTATCAGAACAGAAAGATGTACGGTAATATGCTTTATTTATGCTTTTTGTGCTTTTTTTTCTTCTGTGCTAAACTCTGAAATAAAAACAGACTTATGAAAGCTTGTGACTTCAGTCAGAGGGGACAATCAAAAGGGAGGTATTGAGGTGAATGTTTGTACTGATAGCCAAATCAAAAAGAGGAAGCAGAGAAGTCATTTTTAAACAGCTGATAGAAGTTTCTGTGTTGCAAAAGATGATTCTCACTCATGACTCTAATCACTCTGGCACCTGCTAAAAGGGCTACATGTTGGGCTGCAAATAGTCCGAGATATCTCTACAGAGCACTGAGGACAATTTTGTGGAGTAAGTGCTGCCATAAACTAACTAGAGAAGACACTCTGCTGAGCCTGCTACTCACTGATATGGGAAAACTGGTCAGAGTCCTGATATTCAATGGCAACATAGAGTACAGTAATCTCAAGACAGTAAGATCTAAGAACTTCAGGACAGTGAAGAAAACAAGTACCAGATGTCCCGCTCCGATTATCGGAGTGAGGGGAGATTCTGTAACATACCCGGAGTGAGATTAAGACGCAAACGAGGTCAAATGTTGTCCGACCAGTTTAATAGGAAATTCTGGCCAGTGAGGGAGATGGGGATGGGGAGGCAGGTGATAGTAAAAGGTAGGAAATAAGAGAAGAAGCAAGGATAGTCACCACCACGGGTCCCACGCCGTTCTGATGGTCTGAGGAAGTCTTCAGGCCTGTGGAGCGAGGGAGCAAGAGCGCGGGGGTGAGCAGCAGCGGGTGCAGCAGCAGCAGCAGCAGGAGCAGGAGCAGCAGGAGCNAATAGACTATTACCTTCTGCAGAGCAGATTTCAGCTTGTCCAGGAGCAAAATAGGCAGAATCCTATAGGAAAGCCAAAGCTGCTCAGCAGAGCTGGTTGATCATCAAGATCAACATTCACACTACACAAGAACAGTTGATGCTGGTGCGCAACAGAACAGTCAGTAATTGCGGGAGGACAGCTAACCAAACAACGTATTTGAAACAAAGCTCAAAATTATAAAGGAAATGAATGGAATTTGGAAGTTACCAAAGAAGCATAAACTAACATCTTTCAACATACAAGGATGGAATTAAATTAGGAAAACAGTTGAAACCCTGAAGCGATGTGATAACTAACAAGAATAGCTTCTATGTACATTGACTGCAAAGGGAAAACAAAGGAAAATGTTAATGCATTGTTGGATAGAGTGTATGATACAAAAAGGAGCCAAAAAAGGCTAAGGTACACAATGTCTACTTTGCTTGAGACTTTACTGGCAAGTTCTGTTCTTACACCTTCCAGATCTCTTGTTCCAAGGATGAAGAGAGTCATTGAGGTCATTTACTTTGCCTTCATTGAGGTTTAGATGTTGTCTTCTGTAGCATCCCTTGTAGGACATAGAGGAGATACAGACTGGATATGTGGCATACTACACTGTTGATGTCAAAAGACATTGGTCAGCATTGTGAAGTCTAACTGGAAATAGTTTACTATTTTTTTTTACCATGTTACTCTCAGAAGTTAATGATGGGGCAAAGCTGCTTTAAGTCCTTATCAGTAACCTCATTGATCAAACAAACTTCATCCTTGACAAATTTGTTGGTGGCAATATATTTTGGGAAGAGTGTGGAGTGTTGCTGACACCGAGTATTCAGAATGATCTCAACAAGCCTGTTGAAGTTCAACAAAGACAAGATACAAAGCCCTGTATGTGGTGTTTTGAACCTCCCATATGAAGAATCTAGAAACCGATGTAATATGTACATACCTCCTGTGCAAAAAAAAAAAAAAAAAAAAAAAAAAAAAACACCTTGGGATCCCAGTATACACGTTGATTCTCAGTCAGTAGTCTTCATAATAATATTATATACTGGTTAAGTCAACAAACATTTATGTGGTGGTGGCTCAAGGGAAGTAGTAATTCTTTTCTACTGAATGCTTATGAGGCTGCATCTGTACAATACACTGAGCAACCCAATGTATCTTTCATATTGGCTTGGCTTTGAGCTGGGCATTGCAACAAACAACCTTCAAAGGTTTTTTTGCAAAGTGACTAACAACATAATTTTATGAGCAAAGCATTTCAAAGACCTTAAGATTTATAACAGTATAAGTAAACATGGACAGGATTTATTAAGGCTAAAGAGGTTTGTGCCTTTCAGATTTTAATATAGTCATCTAATTCGTTCCTGACATTTTTTGCTGTATGAAAAAAAATAAGGATTTGGATCAGGACATGGCATTTTTTGTTTGGCTCTGACCCTCTTTTGGCTTGTGTAGACCTTACATAACATTGAAGGGTTAGCAGTGGAGCATAGAAGGAAGGAAATCCTATGACTGGAAACAGCAGGATTCCACCTGAAAATGCTTCTGAAAGAAGCACAATCAGTTTATGGATAGCATTAGATAAATTAGTTGAGGGTTTTAAAATAAATTATGTTATTCACAGAACCTATGGGAGTGAAGTAAAAAATTTGGTGCTAATAGTTATTACAGTATCACTGGTTTGATAATGCAGCATAACTTTGCAAGAAATAAAGCATACACAATAAAACAATGTTCATAATTTCTCTTTACTATGGATGACTGCTTAGTTATATATCTCAGATAGATTATTTTTAGGATGACATTTCTTTCTTGAAATGGTAGCTACGGTAGCCCATAACGCCTTTCTGAAATTTCAATAGATACTACAGAATCAAGTTTTATGTCACATTTCACATGTGGCAGAAAACAAAATGAAGCTGTTAAAAAATAGTATAAGCTTAGTGTAAACTAAGTATCTTTCTTCCAAAGAGTGAAGTTATTTTTGGCAACTTTTCCAAGTAGTTGTCCATAATAAAGACAAATTATCAAGTAATTAACCAGCAACTATTTTATATTTAAATAACTAGAAAAACTGGTAGAGTCAAATTTATATGAGTTCCAGTTGGACTCAGACTGTCCTGGGTTTTTAATATTTTTTTGTTTTTTTAGTATTTGCAACTAGTGAAGGAAAATTTTAAACTGAAAGCAATTCACAAGATATTTCTAATGACGAGTATATAGATTTCTATCTCCCTCTTTTTCTCTCTCTTTTTTTTTTTTGTTGGTTGTTTTTTTAACATAAGAGCATAAACTCTATTTGCTATATATCCCCTATATCCTTGCTTCTATCAGAAAATCTTTTGAGTACTGAATATAAGTTTATAAATGACTTACTATGGTTATTAAAAGTCTGGGTATCTCCTATAACATTTAATCCACATCTTTATCATCATTTTTGGAATACACAGAGAACCATTCTCAATACAGATAAACACTTAATGCATTTAATAATTGTGAAATAGAGTTAACTTAATTCATTAATAACTGTGGGAGGCTGAGCCAACTGACTGTATAGATCCTTGTTTGCTTGACAGTAGGGTTAGCATGCTGAGACATTACTTTGCTCTTGCATTTTCAAAACTCTTGTTGTTACTTGTGGGTATTTAAGGTCTGGCGGCCGGAAGATATCGCGCTGTACAGGAAGATAGGGCCCCTCTCCTTATAGCCAATAGCTTTTAGTAAGCGGCCGGAAGTGACGTTGTGAACTCAGGTTATATAATGCGGTGTAACCTGCCAATAAACGCCATTTGCCGTCCACCACATTGGTGTCTGTGAGCTAATGGACCGAGCGGCCTGGGATTGGTCGCCATGCCGTTCCTGAACCAGGTCGCCACGCCCACGAGAGGCAACAGTTACTTCTTCTGACTCTTGATAATAGCATGTTAATAGTGATAAAGAAATCACTAAATGTATCCTTTAATTCTCAATCCTTTAATTCCCATATGTCCAACACTTCATGTCCTGGATTACCTACCAATAACTCTACATGACTTCTGCTTCCAAACATCTCTCTTAAGAATCGCCTCTTGTAATTTTGATCTGAAGGTTTTCTTTTCCCTTATAAATAAAGAATATTGAATTTACTTTCTGTATCCCATAAATATAGTACAACAACTGTACTCATAGTTTCTATTTGAAACCCTGTTCATTCCCATGGTACGAGCTGGATGACTTTAGTTTTTCACACATTAGATAAAGCTTGATACTGCAATTAGGTCAATAAAAAAGTAGTATGGATGAGATGAAAATTTCTCTTATGCCAGACTTTCCATCGTCCTTTATTTGGGCCCTGAAGACAACTAGCGCCCTAAGTATTTTTCTTTTCCTTTTATTTTCTAGTGTTTTATTTTATTCTTATCTTTCCTTCTGTGCATCAAGTTTCTTCGATGCTCTGTCTCCACTATGATATTACTAGACTTTGTTGCTCTTCTACTGTGTGTAATATATTGTTACTATGACACATTTCAAATCATTACAATTCACAGAATCACAGAATGGTAAGGGTTGAAAGGGATCTCTAGAGATCATTGAGTCCAACCCCTCTGCCAAAGCAGGTTCCCTACAGCAGGTCACACAGGTAGGCATCCAGACAGGTCTTGAATATGTCCAGAGGAGACTCCACAACCTCCCTGGGAAGCCTGTTCCAGTGCTCCATCACCAGCACTGTGAAGTTCTTCTGCATATTTGTGTAGAACTTCCTATGTTCCAGTTTGTGGCCATTGCCCCTTGTCCTGTCCCCACAGACCACTGAAAAGAGTCTAGCCTCGTCCCTTTGCCTCGCACACTTCAGATATTTATAGGCATTGATAAGATCCTCTCTCAGTCTTCTCTTCTCAAGGCTGAACAGACCCAGGTCTCTTAGCCTTTCCTCACAGGGGAGATGCTCCAGGCCCTTTATCACCTTTGTGGCCCTCCACTGGACTCTTTCCAGGAGGTTCCTGGCTTTTTTTTTCTTTTTACTGAGGAGCCCAGAACTGGATACAGTACTCAAGGTGAGGCCGGACCAAGGCAGAGTAGCAGGGGAGGATCATCTCCCTCTACCTGCTGGCCATGCTCTTTTTAATAGACCTCAGGATCCCATTGGCCTTCTTGGCCACTAGGACACACTGCTGGTTCGTGGCCAACCTGTTGTCCATCAGGACATCCAGGTCCTCCTCTGCAGAGCTCCTCTCCAGCAGGTCATCTCCCAACCTGTACTGATGCATATAGCTATTCCCCTCCAGGTGCAAGACGCTACACTTGCTTTTGTTAGACCTCATCTTGTTCCTCTCTGCCCAATTCTCTAGCCTGTCCACGTCTTGTTGAATGGCAGCACAGCCTTTTGGCATGTCAGCCACTCCTCCCATCTTTGTATCATCAGTGAATTTGCTGAAGGTGGACACTATCCCCTTGTCAAGGTCATTGATGAAGATATTGAACTCAGCACCAACCCATGGGGAACACAACTAGTTACAGCCCTAATTTGTTTGAACAAAGTTCAAACCAAATGCACTCTTGAGTCTATATTGAGTTATATGTACGAAAGCAACAGATCTTTTCCCCTAGGGTGCTTATAAGAGGAGGAACAAGAAATTCTTTCAATACTTAAGTAGATGTAGAGATTTTTTTTCCATAAACCTTGGTAAAAATTTTCGTTAACACTGGGTAAAAATTTCTCTTTAGGTCAAAAAATTTTTTTCAGAAACAGAAACCTACACCGTATGTGATTTACTTTGTCTCATCTTTGCATACAGAGATGTACTGCAATTTGCCTGAGGACAATTCAATGTTTGACTCATAAATAGTTTGAAAACAGTTAATTCTATTTTTGAGTTTATTAAATATATGTTTTAATTAATAGTGATATTTCTGTAAAGCTACCCTCCTAACATGGTTTTGTTGTCAAACTAAGAGAACAAATTTTCGGTCTTTATTCAGACCAAAATATCTTTGAAGCAATGTTGGTTTTGCCTGTAAATTGAATTAATGGTGAATACTTCAGGAAGTGATCTGCAGCTTAGACTTTTCATTCTGCTTAATAGATACTGAAGCCATAAGATCAGTCAGAAGACTGGCAAGGAATACCTATAGATGTTATATTCTGAAGGCATATTTGAACTTCCAGCTCGTTCATGTGAGAGGAAACTGTACCAAGAAGAAATAGTATATTTGTTTTCTGTTCTGTTTGAAGATAACTGTCTATCATTTAAAGCAGAATTGCTAAGCAGACTTCAATAATGTTGACAAAGAATAGTAGGGTGTATTGTGTTTATATGGCAAGGTTTTGGTAGCAGTGGGGCTGCAGGTGTGGCCTTTGTGAGACATCCAGATGTTGCTTCATGTCAGATCAGAGCCAGCTCCTGATGGCTTCAAAAGAGACCTGCTACTAGCCATTGCTGAGCCAGAAAAAAACTGTTTGCACCTCTGTAACAGCACATTTAACAAAGGAAAAAAAAAAAAAAACTTGCACAACAGCAGCTGGGAGAGAGGAGTAGGAAAACATTGAGAGAAATGGCCCTGCAAACACCAAGGTCAGAGTTGAAGGAGGGCAGGAGGTGCTCCAAGAAAAGAGCAGAAGATCCCTGCAGCCCATGAAGAGGCCCATGGTGAAGCAGGCTGCACCCCTGCAGCCCAGTGGGAACCACAAGGAGTAGATCTCCACATGCAGTCCATGGAAGAGTCCACAGTGCAGCAGGTAGTTGTGGCCTGAAGAAGGCCACAGCCCATGGAGAGCCCCCACAGGAGCAGGCCAGAGGCTGGAGCTACAGCCTGTTGAGAGAAACCCACAGTGGACTATGTGGTCTAGGGGAGCTGCCGCCCATGGGGACCCATGCTGGAGCAATCGACTCCTGAAGGATGGGTCCCATGGAATAGAGCTATCTTGGAGCAGTTCTTGAAGAACTGCAGTATTTGGGAAGCCCACATGAGATCAGTCTGTGAAGGACTGCAACGTGCAGCAGGGATTCCATGCTGGAGCAAAGACAGATAGCAACCATGAAGGAGTAGCAGAGATGAAATATTATGAACATATACTATGTAAGCCTCCATTTCCTGTTCTCCTGTGAGAATGAGATGGAAGAGGATGGTGTCCTGGTTTCAGGTGGGACAGAGCTGATTTTCTTCACAGTGTCTGATATGATGCTATGTTTTGGCTTTAAGAGAAAAATGCAGTGTTGACAAAATACCAATGTTTTACTTGTTTCTGAGCAGTGCTGCACAGAGTCAAGGACATTTGAGTTTTTCAGCGTCTTGTGCTGTTCTGACAGTGAGGGAGCTCCGGGGGCGCAAGAAGTCGGAAGGGGTCAGAACCAGGACTGCTGACCTCTCCTGGCCAAAGGGATGTCTCATATCATATGACATAATGTGAAAGAAACCTATAAAACTGAAAGGAATTGGCCAAGGGGGACCTGCTGCCACTCAGGGGGACTGGCTGAGAATTGGTCTGTGAGTGGTGAGCAATTGCCTTCTGCATCACATATTCTGTAAATATAATTATATATATTATTATCATTACTGTTATTTCTTTCTTCCTTTTCTGTCTTAGTAAATAATTTTTATCTTAACATACGAGTTCTACTGTTTTTTTCCTTCCTATTCTCTCCGCCATCTCACTGGGAGGGGGAGGAGTGAGTAAAATGCTGTGTGGTGCTAAACAGCTTTCTGGGTTAAACCACAACAGATGGATGGGTAGAGGATGTTTTCATCTTGCTTTAAGTTTCTCATTTCTCTAGTCTGTTATTAACAGGCAATAAATCATGTCTCTCTACACTGAATCTCTTTTGCCCATGTCAATAATTGGTAAGCAATGTCACTGTCCTTACCTCAACTCATGAGCTTTTTTTATCATATTTTCTGTCCCTGTCCTTCTGAGTAGTGGGAGTGAGAGAGTGTCATGGTGATGTTAAACAGTTTTGAAATGCAACTGCCTTGATCCTACTGACTGTCTTCATATATATGAACCACCAAACTGCATCAAATACAGCAGAAGATAAGTTTTCCTTTGAAGGCTCACCAAAATTCCTTGTTCACAGTTAGGACACACCAAAACTGAATTTGAGGACTCCCCTTTGCAACTGCCTGTGAGACAGGCAGTTTGCCAAAGTCTCCACAGACCTTACCTTCCATGTCACCAGTCAACCCTGGATTTAGCATATGTATTAATTGCTTCATATCCCATAGTAAATGAAAGGATGAAACTTTAAGCTGCAGAGATAGGGAAAATATATTAAAATATTGCCTTTGGATGAAATTCAAAGTGGTTTCTCCCTTATGTTGAAGAAAAGTTGGTGACTGCTGCATGGTGACAGAATTGTATCATTTTACTTAAGAGATTTAGGAGATAAGGGGTTTCCACATGGTTGTGAAGCCTTGACTGAAGAGAGTCAGAGAATTTTCAGGGAATGAATTCTAGATTTGGAGTAAGAGAGATTTTTCTAAGTCCTAAATTATATATTTAACAGTTCTTTCTGTAAATGGTGGTGGTGAAACCTGAACTTCAAAAAATGGAGTGAATAAAGACTTTTTATCACCCTTATTTCTGTTCAGTTTATTTGGGCATCTTTAGTGTTGCACCAAGAAATTCTGCAAATAAGACACATACATTTTGAAAGTATGAAGTAATTACTTATTGGTTAATACAAATAATATTTATGATTAAACAAGATGCTATTTAAACATGAATCTGCTCAGCATCCTAACAGGGCAATACAGTAGCCTTTTCTGCAGAGCCAGACATGTCAGGAAGAGTCAAACTCCACAGCTCATTAGAATGGATTCTTAGCATTGCTGACTTGCTCTGTCAACACTGCTGACAGTGATTAGATAGATGTCTACATCTGATCATACAAAAAATGCTTGGGTTATGGATATTCGTATCTACAGCAAGACAACTAGTTTCCATGGAGACATCAACATTGAGGCTGTCTAGAGCTAGCTTCTGTCTTGAAGGGCAAGCAGATGGCTAGAGAGATATCGGATCCTTTTTTCTTCACGTGGGTTCTGTGCATGGATCTGTGCTTTTAGTTTCCAGTGCTCTAGTGTGTTAGTAATAGGCAATAGATCAAATTAATCCCGCTACACTAAGTCTGCTTTGTCCATGATGGTAACTGGTGAGTGGTCTCCTTGTCATTATCTCAACCCTTGAGCCCTTTTCCATTGTATTTTCTTCCCCTCTTCCTATGAAGGGGGGTGGGGGGACAGAAATGGGAGAGTAGTTGTGATGGAGTTTAGCTGCCCATCAGAGTGAAACCACCACATACAGTTAGTTTCATATTGGTGATTTTTTTCACCTCTATGTACAACTTACTGCAATAGTTCTTCAAACATGCTTGAGTCTTTATTAACAGTGACTAAAGTTGCCTCCTGTCTTTAGTCTTTTTCATGTGGATCATGCCATACCAGGCATTGTAGCAGTACTTGGATTTATGGTTCATTTTTCTTCTACACTACCGTACTCTGGAATGAATGAAAAGCTATATGTTAAAACTATTCAGGTAGATCTAAATGTATTCTAAGTTAAGTTAGGCATAACATTCAAAAAATCTTCATTAAACTGAGCTTATCAGCATGGATGAACTATATAAGAACTTTAGTATCAACTGTAAATTCTGTATATTTTATAGGTGATGGCTGAGACATCAAAGTACAAGAGCTGATTTGAAAATAATGCCTCCTATTTTTGTTATGTTGGCCCACGACATCAGAGGTGGTTGTTGGTGGAATGGCAATAGAGGCTGCACCTTTCAACCAATATTCCATTAAATTTTGTTGCTGTGTAACAACTGGCAGCAGAGGGGCAGTCTGACAAAATGGTGTCTGACATGGAAGTGCTTATGAAGCAAAGATGTGGAATTGAATTCCTCCATGTGGAAAAACTTTCATCCATTGACATTCATCAACACTTGCTGAATGTTTATGGAGACCAAGCAGTGGGTGTCAACACCATGAGGCTGTGAGTGGTGCATTTCAGCAGTGGTGACAGTGATGTGAAAGACAAGCCACATTCCAAACAGCCATGAAGATTTTTACGAGAATGGAATGCAGGCTTTTTTTCATTGCTGGCAAAAATGCATAGCTAATGGTGATGACTGTGATGAAAAAGAGCGTTTTGTGTCTGAGAATTTGCTCTATCAAATAGTGTTGTTGTGCTTTTTGTATCATCTGTTGTAGTTTCCATGGAAATAAATAGGAGTAATTACTTTCAGAGCAACCTACAAAATAGTTTCTATTTTTGTGAAAAAATCCAAATGCATTGACAATAATTGAACATTACAATTGTTTTCACTAAGATGATGAAAAGTTTGAATGTTTTTTTCCTTGATATTTCTAAAGAATGTGGAAAGACCTGTATTCCTGAATACAGGAAAAATCAAACAAGAAGAATTTTGTTTCTCAGAGATTCAAGACTTCACTCAGTATTTCAGTCAAAAATGCTTTTTTGATCACTGTATTTTCTTCAGAAAAATGATTATTTTTCTATTCTTCCCCTATATATTTTTCTGTGATTTGCTGATTCCCTTATATTTAAACTCACCAGAGAAGCAATTTTGTACTTCTCTTCCTCTGATCAAACTAACTCCTAACATAGCTGTTTTTTAACTAGGAAATTTGTTTTCAGTGCTAATGTGTGTCTGCATTTTGGCTAAGGGCAGTTTTTCACTGGTGTCATCTAGGTAGCAAAGACGAGCAGAACAGAACAGAACGGAAGAGAGTAGAATAGTTCAGTTAGAAGGGACCTTCAAAGATCATCTAGTCCAACTGACTGATCATTTCAGGGCTAATCAAAAGTTAAAGTATATCAATGAGGGCATAGTCCAAATGCCTCTTGAACACTGATAGTCATGGGGCATCAATCACCTCACCAGGAAGCTTGTTACAGTGCTTGAGTACCCTTGCAGTAATGATTTTTTTTCCTAATTCCCATTCTGAACTTTCTGTGGTGCAGAGNATGCTTTTTTGATCACTGTATTTTCTTCAGAAAAATGATTATTTTTCTATTCTTCCCCTATATATTTTTCTGTGATTTGCTGATTCCCTTATATTTAAACTCACCAGAGAAGCAATTTTGTACTTCTCTTCCTCTGATCAAACTAACTCCTAACATAGCTGTTTTTTAACTAGGAAATTTGTTTTCAGTGCTAATGTGTGTCTGCATTTTGGCTAAGGGCAGTTTTTCACTGGTGTCATCTAGGTAGCAAAGACGAGCAGAACAGAACAGAACGGAAGAGAGTAGAATAGTTCAGTTAGAAGGGACCTTCAAAGATCATCTAGTCCAACTGACTGATCATTTCAGGGCTAATCAAAAGTTAAAGTATATCAATGAGGGCATAGTCCAAATGCCTCTTGAACACTGATAGTCATGGGGCATCAATCACCTCACCAGGAAGCTTGTTACAGTGCTTGAGTACCCTTGCAGTAATGATTTTTTTTCCTAATTCCCATTCTGAACTTTCTGTGGTGCAGAGTGGTGCTGTTCCTGCATGTCCTGTCAACAGTTGACAGAGAACAGACTGGCATTTCCCTTTATATTTCTCCTCCTCAGGAAGTTGTAGAAAGCAATGAGGTTGCTTTTCAGCCTCCTTTTCTCCAAACTAGAAAACCCAAGTATCCTCAGTCTCTCATCTCAAATGAAGAACAGAAGACACTTCTACAAACTGAAGATGTTTCTTCTAATACAAAACAATTTAGATAACTTAGATCCTGACCAGAAGACAAATCAACTTGCCTTTAGCATTTTATTTCTGCAGCTATAGTCAATATGATGGCACTGTGAAGTCTGCAAGCAAATGGTTAGGTTGCTGATGAGACTTAAGCTAACCAAACAATATGTTCCAGATACTACAAGGGAGACTGCTAGAAATGGCAAATAACAAAGTAGGAAGCTGATGGAAATTACAGATATCTTTGTCAATGATTCCTGGATTGCACAGATGGTTCAGAAAGAGATACGCAAGAGATAGACAAGCTGTGAGGGGAGCTCAAAGACAGCTGCACCTCTTTAATCCTGTTAGTGGTGCCATACAAAGCTGAATTAACGCAGTATTGGTATCACAAAAATTGATTATGGATGTAGTAAAACAATGGGGAAAGAGTAGTTAGAGGTTAGTTATTATTCGGGAGAAGAGGAGGTTGGAGTGAAGAGAGCAAGGCACAAAGACAGAGAAGAAAAAAGTAAGAAAATAGATAACAAACAATGCAGATCTTGTAGTCAATGCAGTCAGGAGTTAGACAGATCTCTGTTTGACCACCCACCTTAAATTAGGTCAATAAACCAAACCTGTTTTTCTGTGCATACTATGCAACCAGATATCTGCTTCAGCAGTCAGGACTGAGACGAGGAAGACACAAATGTGCTTTCCCTGGCTAATGGAACAACTCAACAGACAGATCAAGCATTCCAATATTGCCATATTAGTACTAGTTCCATGTCTGATGACACTGCCATCTTTCTCACCACTTCCTAGAAGAAAAAAAGCATCTTTTTGGTTAATGAATAGAAAATATGCCATAGGAAATTCCCTACTGATCATAATTATTATTTTTTTGTTTACTTATGTTCCTTAGAAAAGGAAAATCAGATAAACTGGTTGTCAGATAAACTGGATATTTGATATTGGATAAATATCGACTGAACTATGATAAACTTTCTCTTTACTCGCATGGATATGAGTTTAAACTGTTGGAAATTATAGCATACCTCTTCTACTTAATGCCCATCATGAAAATTGTGAATACATGCTACAGAGAAGGACTTTTTAGAAGTACGTAATGAACTTCAATAGCATAATCATAGAATCATAGAATGGTTCAGGTTGGAAGGAACCTTATAGATCTTGTTCCAACCCCCCTGCTAGGGGCAAGGATACCTCCCACTAGATCAGGTTGCCCAAAGCCCCATCCAGCCTGGCTTTGAATACTTCCAGGGAGGGGGCATCCACAACTTCTCTGGGCAACCTGTTCCAGTGTCTCACCACCCTCACCGTGAAGAATTTCCTCCTTATAATGGTCAGACATAATTTTTTTAACATTATTATTTCTTGGGAATTTTTCCATGACCCTTTTGTAGTACTGTACTGAATTACAAAAGTAGAAACTACTAATGGAAACATGTATCTTCTTCATCAAATGAATTCTCTGATGAGAGATGGAGGGGGATAGACTGACTCTGATAAGCCAGCTGTTAGTGGGTGACTGCTTAACCACTAAGCTAAAGAAACAAATTCTTGTTCGTTTTCAGATTCTATGAATAATTTATGTAAGTGTAAAGGCATCAGAATCTCTGTAAGACTAAGTCTCTAAAAGTCTACAGCCTGAATGTCAAGCTATTCAGTTAGGATATAACATTTCAAGGCATCTCAGCATTTGGTAGAACAACATTTTTCACAGTGTCTCCTCAACTATGGTTAAGACTGTTAGATAGAGTCCAAGGGCTGATCTATGCCCCAAGAACAACTGTCACTAATTGGATCAGATAATTGCTGCTTAAGGCCTTCTGAATACACTCTCTTTTTATCCTGAACAGAGAAAGGCTATGGCTGTTCAAAACAGAGTGGAGGAGTGATCCAACACTGAAGCAGTGCAGGCAAACAGCAGTCTTTTGTTGTAGCTCACCCACTACATCTAATACATTAGATACGTCTTGTCAGCCGGGGAAACCTAAAGCTTTTGTACTGCTGATTCTTAATTTTTGTCTGTTCTTGAGTATTTCCTCATCTTTTCATTAAAAGAACAAAAACAAAACCAAAAAAACTAGCTCCTCCTTTCCTTTTCATGGAAAAAAGAAAAATTGCAAAAAACTGTTGCAAATGAAAATTATTGTCTTCATCCAGTTCTTTCCTCTCTTCTTCCATATTCAAATTAGTACAAACTTGACTAAACAGACTTTTTTTGTGCACACAGATGTGTATGCACACACATGTTTTGCTTTTATGTAAGCTAAGGGACTCTTGTACTTCTAGCAAACTCCAGGATGCACTGTAGTCTTTCGCATTTGTGATGGATTTTTAATGATGTGAAATGCAATTTCATCTCTTGATCTTAGCTGATTATCTTTTATCACCTTATGTGTTTTTTTTCCACGTTTACAGAGAAGAGAGGATAGACATAGCTCATAACAGTAAGTTAAATTGGGACACTTATTTATTTGTAAAAAGGCAAATATTCCAATATGTCTATCAAATAAGTAATATTTCTCATAATTGTTTCCCAGTTTGATTTCTATTCCTATTGTTTATCCTCTTGTCACATAACAAATAGATACCATCTTTATTAACATAGTCATTTGACTTTTCTGTTTGTGTGTTAATCAGTATTTGAAATTGGGTCCAAAAAATAGGAAGGAGTTGGGGAGAGTGAGGCTTCTTTCTTTTCCTCTAGTCATGTTCACAATTGTGTGGGCCTATTGCATGTTCTTCATGCAAACAAAATTGTATTTGTCACTTAACTTATAATTGTTCACTAATTGACTAAAAACTCATTCACAGAACTGTTAAACATATAAGAGATAGATACATTGAGAATAAAGTTTCTGTAAGACCTGAATGAGTATCTCTATGACAAATTTGTGACATAATTGTCATAAATTATCCTAATGATTGTATCAAAGTTTTAAATCAAACTTGATATTTAGATATTTTACTTCTAATTTCTTTTTTATTTAATTTAACTCAAGAGAGGAATATGAAAACTGAAATCACTCTGCAAAGATTTAATTTTGTCTTAACAACATTTTTCAACAAAAACATTTTAAAAAGTCAATTTTGTCTTGTTGATAAGCTAGAAGGATTTCAAACAGAATAGATGTAAAATACATGAAAAGATATCTTTAACACTCACAGCAATATTCTATTTCCACTTAAATGAGATACATGGTAGAAGGCTGCACTGACAGGGAAAAAAAAAAAAAAGAAGGATAAAAGAGTAGAAACTGACTAAGAAAAGTAGGAAAATGATGAACCACACATTACCCACAGGTCAAGAACTGTCAAATCAGTATTAGGAGCTGAAATGAAGTACAAGCAGGCATGAATCCCTTACAGCAACTACGAGTGCCAAAAGGCATCTCAGAAAGAAGTCCATGATAACACTATGGCAGTTGCTTTTTCCACTGACCTTGACAAAATACACTAAACTATTAGCGCTGTCTGCCATAACAGTATCATTTCAGAAAAACAGAAAGGAATCCTTGTGGCTGTCAGTACTGCAAATCAGGCAGAAGGAGTATTGTTGAAAAGTTTCATTGAAGTAAGACGTTTAAAGGCCTGCTGTAACCTTTACAATTAATTTTAATATGCTATTCAGCACACAGTGCCTTTAATTTTCCTAGGTCTCATTAATATTAGTAGGGAGAGAGGGAAGTAAATTCTGATTCCACTACTGAAAAAGTACTATTTTTAGATGAAAATTTACAAATGCTGTACAAAATTCTGGATGTTGTAACCAAACTAAAATTGCTTCCACAGGAATTATCATAGAATCATAGCATGGCCTGGGTTGGAAGGGACCCCAAGGATCACCAAGTTCCAACCTCCCTGCCACAGGCAGGGCCACCAACCTTCAGATCTGACACTAGATCAGGTTGCCCAGGACCCCATTCAACTCAGAGTTGAGCACCTCCAGGAACGAGGCATCCACAACCTCTCTGGGCAGCCTCTTCCAGCACCTCACCATTCTCTCAGTAAAGAACTTTCCCCAACATCTAATCTAAACCTTCCCTACTTCAGCTTAAAACCATTCCCCCTTGTCCTATCACTATCTACCTGTGTAAAAAGTTGATTTCCCTCCTGTTTATAATCTCTCTTTAAATACTAGAAAGTTGCAATGAGGTCCCCCCACAGTCTTCTCTTCTCCATGCTGAACAAGTCCAGCTCCCTCAGCCTGTCTTTGTAGGGGAGGTGCTCCAGCCCTCTTATCATCTTTGTGGCCCTTCTCTGAACCCTTTCCAACAGTTCCACGTCTTTCCTGCATTGGGGTCCACAGACCTGGATGCAGTACTCCAGATGGGGCCTCACGAGGGCAGAGTAAAGAGAAACAATCACCTCCCTGTCCCTGCTGGTCATCCTTCTTCTGATGGAGCCCATTATATCATTGGCCTTCTGAGCTGGAAGAGCACACTGCTGGCTCATGTTCAGTTTTTCATCCACTAGGACCCCCAGGTCACAGAATCACAAAATCACAGAATTGTAGGGGTTGGAAGGGACCTCGAGAGATAATTGAGTCCAACCCCCCTGCCAGAGCAGATTCCCTACAGCAGGTTGCACAGGTAGGCGTCCAGGCGGGTCTTGAATATCTCCAGGGAAGGAGACTCCACAACCTCCCTGGGCAGCCTGTTCCAGTGCTCCGTCACCCGCACCGTGAAGAAGTTCTCCCGCATGTTGGTGTGGAACTTCCTGTGCTCCAGCTTAAGGCCATTGCCCCTTGTCCTGTCCCCACAGACCACCGAAAAGAGGTTCCCCGCATCCATTTGCCTCCCACACCTAAGATATTTATAAACATGGATCAGGTCCCCTCTCAGCCTTCTTTTCTCAAGGCTAAACAGATCCAGATTGCTGAGCCTCTCCTTATAAGGGAGATGCTCCATGTCCTTTATCATCTTTGTGGCCCTCCGCTGGACTCTTTCCAGGAGGTCCCTGTNCCAGTCCACCCTTCAGATCCATATCTCTCTGATTTAGAGGTAAGGATGTGGTGGGGGACCACATCAAAGGCCTTGCACAACTCCAGGTAGATGACATCAGTCACCTTCTCTTTGTCCTCTGATGCTGTCATTCCATCACAGAGGACCACCAGATTGGTCAGGCATGACCTTCCCTTGGTGAAGCCGTGCTGGCTGTCACGGATCACCCGCTTGTCCCTTATGTGCCTTAACATGTTGTCCACAAGGATCTATTCCATGATCTTCCCAGGCACAGAGGTGAGGCTCACCTGCCTGTAGTTCCTTGGGTCCTCCTTCCTCCCTTTCTTATAAATGGGAGTGACATTTTCCTTTCTCCAGTCACCAGGGACTTTGCCTGACAGCCACAACTTTTCAAATATGATGGAGAGCAGCTTGGCAATCACATCAGCCAGCTCCTTCAGGACCCTGGGACGCATGTCATCCGGTCCCATAGACTTGTACACATTCAGTCTCATGAGGTAGTCTTGGATTTGCTCTGCCCTTATGCTGAGGGGGGATTTACTTCCCCAGTTCCCACCTAGACATTCAGGGATGCGAGGTTCAGGAGCATGACAAATATGAGAATCCTGGCTGCCAGTGAAGACTGAGGCAAAAAACTCATTTAGTACCTCAACCTTCTCCATTTCTGTTGTAGCCAGCTCTCCTCTCTCATTTACCAAAGGATGTATGCTCTCTTTGGCCTGTCCCTTCTGGCCAATGTACCTATAGAGCCCTTCTTGTTGTTTTTGACATTCCTTGCCTAGTTCAGTTCCATCTGTGCCTTGGTTTTCCTAATCCCACCTCTGCAAGTCTGCACAGCACCTCCGTATTGTACCAAACCTTATACACAAACCATTATGCTAGTACATATTTCAATTTTTGTTCAGTTCTTTAACAAAAGAATCAACATTACTTCATTGCCACATCTACCTTTCATGCTCATGTTCATTCTGCCTCGTTAGCTACTAGTGTAAGAAATGAAGATATTTTCAGATTCCGAGAAGCAAACATTAGTGTAGTACATTTAAACACTTTAATAAATGAAAAAATCAACCAGCCATGCTACCAAACAAACTACCTGCATATGCCAATTATATCTTTCCAATACCTCATGTCCAAATCAAAAGCAGAAAATAAGTTCTGTTAGGAACTCTTTTCTCATACTCATAGACTAGTCTTCAAAACACCGCATGGGAATATTCTTAAACAGATTATTGCAGCTCTGAGGATTAAATACATACAACTGTTGAGTATTTAGGTTTGTGTTTTTGTTATCAGTGGGCAAAACACTTCTGATACTGAAATGAACCAGTGGCAATATTTTTTTTTTCTCAATTTGCAAGAAAGATAAAAAGAAAAATCCAATTTTAAGATTTTCTTTTCTGGCTATACTTTACGTATGGTAAGGGCATTATATGATATATTAAACAATATAAAATGAACATTTTCAGCAGTAAAAAGTAGATATTACTTTTTATTTTTATTTTTTCCTGAGAAATCAACATTTAAAGAAACTTCTGTTCTTATTAAAGTGTTTGAAACATGGTATAGTTTTGAACAAGCAAAACTATAAATGAATAAACTACTATTTCAAAGACATCTATCTGAATGGGTTCAAACTAAAATTTCAGTATCAGAGAAAAAAATTAAGAGTGAATAAACCACCCTCCACTGTAAAAACAGCATTTATAAGATAAAAACAGTTACTTTACAATGTTATAGTTTCAAATAATATAATTTTGCATTTTATAAGTATTTTGAAAAAAATGTTCACCACAAACATATGCCATTCTATGGCTTTATTATGGTAAAGTATACTTTAAAATATTTATTTTACTTTTATCAATGAAGAAAAGGGAAAACAGTTTTTCTGACTCTTTTGATATTTAAAAACTTTAAAAATCTGTATCTGGATGAACTGGAATCTGATCAAATTTTCTTTGTGTTGTCTTTGTTAGCATTAGTAACAATGATAACTACAAATAGTCTGAGAAGCAGATGTTAGCACTTACTAAACTTGAGATTTATACTGAAGACATTTCTGTTTTGTAAGGAATAAAAATATATATTAATAATAATACATAATAGTACTGGACAGAGCACACTGTTCAATAATTTTTTTTTATTTTTGAAGGCATTAGTAATACATGTTGGCTGGTATTTACAAAATCTAGTCTAGAAAACATCTAATAGTTCATTGCTGAATCATTTGTATGTTCTCTGAGGCCTAATTGAGTTTGAACACTTATGTCCACATTATACTTTTAATGATAACATTGAAATAGTTTGTATTTCTGTTACTCTTCAGAACGCTTTTGGTCAAATATTACTTCATTGTTTTAAGTAATTCCTATGGTTACCTGTATATTTGTTTATTCTGATTCATTGATTTACCTACTATTTTTGGTAGAGACATAAAATGCTAGCAGAAATTGTTTAGAACCAGAGGAAAGAGCATTCCAATGGAGAATTAAGGACAAGACACACTTAAGTCTGCCACTGCAACTTATGGGAACACAAAAATATCTCAGCTTGGGGACTCAAATTACAGACTTTGGAAAAATACTTAAAGAAAAATACAAAAAATTATATGCATTACATAAGGAAATTGTGTAGAAAGAATAGACTAAGGTCTGAAGTCAAGTTATTGGCCATGACTCACAACTTGTTTAGGCACTGATAACCACTAAGAAAGAAATGCCAATGTGTTCTCATGAGAATCATGGTTATTTCTAAGGAAAGGTATAAGTTTCTGAAGCATATTGACCTGTTCAAAAAACCTAATTATATCAATAGTTTCACCAGAAGATATGAGTAATAACTATTACTCCTTGAGATATTATCCGTAATGTACCTCATTCTACATCACATTATCCACTGTTTTCACTGTTTTTGTTTGTTTATTTTTGTTTTGTTTTGTTTGCTACTAGTAAATCTTAGATATTAAACAGAACTAGAAGCTTTCATTCAGGCAGATTTTCCAAACAGTTATTAAATCCTCATTCTCTGCTTATGTGAAAGTTACTTTCTGAAGTGCAACTTCATTCTTTTTTCTTTCACATTGAACGTTACTCACTGTCAATCTTTCTCATTGGAAGAGCAGGAAAAAGAAAGCACAGTTGCATTTCACCGATGATGGGAATATGTAACTCAAATCTTTCCACAGTATTCTTTTACTTAGTGTCTATTTTTCTATCATTTTTTAATTTATATGTAGGAAATTAAATCTGATTTAAGTTGAGAATAATATATATAATTTAATTGTGAAAACTGTAAGAAATTTAATTAATTTTTTTTCTGGTATACATTTCAAAAGAGAAGAGAAACTTGAAAAATTATTCTTCCTACTGTATGCATTTTCTTCACTCATATATTCTTGGATTTAATAGAAAGATGACATACTTTGTCAAAAGCCAATCAATTGTGATCTTTACCAATAACTTTTAGAAGTCCACTGCAATTAATGTTGAGATAAATATGTTCAGTGAGAAACAAAACCCACAATGCTTCTTTACTAGTCTACAATTCTTTGTTAGTCTGGTCTTTCATCTCCGGAAGAAATATTCAATTCTCTAATATTGTAAGATATTTGTAAGAGTACCAGTTTTAGACTGTTTGCATTATAGTTTCAGATAGGGATTTTTGATCACATCTTCATGTAGAGCTGTCACCATTGTTTTCTAAAGAACTATAAATATTTTCAAGTTGCTAACTCCATAAAAAATGTTTATGTGGCTTATGTTTTAAAAATACATCTTATTAATAATATATAATAGAGAAAAGAACAATATTGTACACAAAGGTTTGAACAATTTTATAATACTTTACGTGCTGGAAATAAATTTTCATTCAAACCAATTAATTGTGTCTACATTTTGGCCTGCGGAAAAATTGCATTGTTTTTGAAAAATAATTGAAGATGTTGCTGTGAAAAAAAAAAGGAGAAGTATGACTGGGACTATTTTCTTTTGATTCACTAATGAAAAGGGCAGAAGACTCACTAGAGGCTATTTAAAACACTGTTTCTTTGTGTCATAAGATATTCACATTTTCACAGAAGGCTTAGTAAAGAATCATCTGTTTTTCTCCTGGAAAAAATCATCATGTTCCTCTGTTGCCAGATACCGATTTAGGGCTGGCCCAGGGGAATAAATAAATAAATAAATTGCATTTATCATATATATCACGTGGAATATTTATTATATATATGTATACATTTTACAAGGAAAGCACTTCAGATATGAGTATTTTGCACTGAATTGTCTGAGCTATAGACTCCTGAGAAGTTAGCAGTTATCTATCTAGCTAAGTATCTTATGCAGTTTAAGAAAAACGTGCTGCCACTTTCTCTCCATCCTCGCAAAGTAGCTACTTCTAAACATGATCAGAAGTTTAGCTTAAAGGAACTTTAAACCTCAGCAGAAAAAAATATTTTAAAGTGAGAAAGTGTGGGTAAATAGACAATCTCATTAACTATCTAAACATAGACATCAAATTTCTGACTGAAATCAAATTTAGGCAAATTTCTGGCTCTTATATTTCCCCTCTATTCAAATGACGTTTTAGTGATTTAGTGATTTCAGTGGAAATATATGTGCATGAGTACTATAATCAAGTATCCATGCATGCAGTTTTACACAAAGTAAATTAATTCTCTAATAACTAATGTCTTGTTTCAGTATTTTCTTTGTCCTTTATCCCTGACTCTTGCTTCACACTGTGTTCTGCACTTTAGCTTTGGCAGGCTGAGACACGTTATTCATATACCATATAGATATTGAAATTCAGTTTAGGCTCATGCATGAATAATACAGAAAAAAAAAAGAAAAAGAAGCCTCTGGACACAGCTCAACAGATGAGGCAATAAATCGAATTCAAGGGAAAAAAAGAAAAATGTACCTTGAGGGAAAGCTATCAACTATTTTTTCTAGCTCTGTGACTGAACATAGTTTTGTAAATTTTTCTATAGGCAAAAGCAGCTGTCTGTACTTTTTTTTTTCTTTTTATTTTATTTTTTGCAAAGTTTGCCAACAGGAGGAAAGAAAGTTATAGAATCATGGAATCATAGAATCATGGAATCATAGAATCACAGAATGGCTTGAGTTGGAAGGGACCTCAAAATCACCTAGTTCCAGCCCACGCACTACAGGCAGATTTGCCAACCACTAGATCGGACACTAGATCAGGCTTCCCATGGGCCCATCCAACCTGGCCTTGAACACCTCCAGGAATGGGGAATCCACAACCTCTCTGGGCAACCTGTTCCAGCACCTCACCACTCTCTCAGTAAAGAATATCCCCCTGGTATCTAATCTAAATCTCCCTTCTTTCAGTTTACAGCCAATCCCCCTTGTCCTATAACTACCTACCCACGTAAAAAGTTGTTTTCCTTTCTGTTTATAAGCTCCTTTTAAGTACTGAAAGGCCACAACGTGGTTCCCCACAGTCTTCTCTCCTCCAGGCTGAACAAGACAAGCTCCTTCAGCCTGTCTTCATAGGAGAGGTGCTCCAGCCCTCTGATCATCTTCAGGGCCCTCCTCTGGACCTGTTCCAACAGCTCCACATCTTTCTTTTGCTGAGGGCCTGAGATCAGGACACAGTAATCCAGATGAGCCTTCCCAAGGACAGAGTAGGGAGAGATAATCCTCTCCCTCTCTCCACTGCCCATCCCTCTTCTGATGGAGCCCAAGATACAGATGACTTTCTTGACTGCAAGCACACAATGCTGGTGTGTGTCCAGTTTTTCATCTACCAGGACCCATAAGTCCTTCTCAGCAGGGCTTTTCTCAAGGAGTTCTTCTCCCAGTCTGTACTCGTATCTGGGATTGTCTCAGCCCAAGTGCAACATCTTGCACTTGGCCTTGTTGAACCTCATTAGGCTCCTTTTGAATAAACAATACTGAAATTTCTTCTAGTTGTTTGTGAAACACTGATCCACTAGTAGCAGTTACATACAAATTAAACATTAATATTTATTGTTACAACAAATATTTTAAATGTATAAGGTAATATGTATTTAGCTGGCATTTTTATTCAAATGAATACAATGCATATACCAGTGTTTCTATCTATTTACCTTTCACCACAAAGAAGCAGAAAGCATTTAGTCTGCCTGAGGCACAATTCCTCCCAAAGCCTGTACTGACACAGGGGTCAACCAGAATTTCCAGAGCTGGTACTGAAAACTTTATTTGAGGATATACCTACGGAAGTTTCTTCTTTCTTATATTTTACTTTGGAATTCTAATGTTTTTCACATGAGTAGTGCATTGAAAGAAGTTATGACCGTCACAGAGAATGTTATTCAAAATATCATTCCATGTGGAATTCTCCATGAACTTCTCCATGGCCCTCAGACTAAACTCTTTTTTTTTTTTTTTTTCAATCTCATAACTAATATCATAGCATGTTCTTGGATACTAAATGACTGCTATCAATACTTTTCAACCGTACATGTAACTTTAGGACAAAATGTATAAGAAATGTGTAGTCAAGGAGGAACTCCTGCAGCCCTTCAATAAAACTTCATTTTATCTTGAATTTTAAGTTGAGATAAAATGCAACTTAGTTGAGATGAAACTACTGGAAATCCAGCATTTTCATTACTTTTAAAATGATTGGTGTTTGTATCTCACATTATTTGAGTGTAACATTTACTGAAATTCAATTAAAATATTAAGCAGGATTGATGCTGTATTCATTTTAATTTGACTTTCTTTTAGTTAACATTTTGTGTCAAATCCATGTGCTATATAGCCAAAAAGTAAAATGTGAATATTGTACATATACATAATTATCTCATTAGGTTGTTCCTAGATAACTATTTAGAAATAGTTTTATAACCTTAAGTTTGTGTTCAAATATGTTTACAGACATGTTTACCTTTCGTGTATGTAGGTTATATTGCATTGTACTGTACAGGGTCTTGTTCCACCACACAACGCAGTGATTTAATCAATTATTTGTTTTCTGTTTTTTTTTTTTTTTTTTTTTTTTCAGGCAGAATAACTAACCAAGAAGTGTCTCCCTAGAATTTTAATCTTTTTAATTCTGTATGTGTTTAAGGCCAATTTTTCAAACTTATAACTGAAACAACAAATTTTTACCAATCTGACCCTTGAGGTTTGTTACATCATTTACTGTGTTGAGACCATGATTACACATAGGAATAAGTTATTCTAACTTTGTAGGCAAAAAGAATGAATCAGAAGCCTGACTCTCAAGGTTCTTTGAAAGACACTACATTAATACTAGGTTGTTCTGAAATTAATGCCTCCTATAAATTTCCGTGGAAACTACAACAGATACAAAGAGCACAATAAGTCACACCCCTTTGTATGATGCCAAATATCCAGTATAATATGTTATTCTGTCCTTTTCAAAGGTCTTTGCATTCCCTTTTTTAGATCTTCAACTCACTTATAATTAAAGTCTCCTTTCAATTTACTCTCTGATTCTGACATTTTTATTTCCTCTGCTATTATTCACATACATAAAGTTACTTAAAATTACCTAATTGCAATTATTTTGAGATTCAAGTACGTGATACTGAACTTAGTGCTCTTACAATCTTTAATCTAAATATCACTCACAGTAGGAGACAGTGGCCAAGTATACAACTGTACAATTATATATTGATAAAATATACTGTGTGGATTCTAGATGGAGAGGTAAAGGGTAAAGAACACTTGTGCAATCTTACATCAGTATACTCTCCGAAAAATAAAGTAATGATTAAATACTCATATTGGAGAAATTATTTCTACACCACTAAGTAGAAGAGCCCAGCATTTTATAGCATTAAGCTGCAGCTAATCTGTATGTAATTGTTGATGATAACTTTGAAATCTAGCTCTAATGAAACCGTTTTCTTCCCTCTTTGCTACGTCTCCTCTAGACCAAAGATTAATTGCTGTGCTTCTTGAACTTCCTTTATAGCCCCATTTATTTGTTGACAATCTTCACTGAAAACTCAAGCTTATTTAGTATGTGCTCTGGATAAGTGTTGACACTTTCACAGAAGTATCTGCCATGATTTGCTGTCCTACTTTAGAAATCCACACCATGCCTTTCCAATTTTGCTTTTAAAGCACTTCAACATGTGATATCTAAAACACTTGATAAAACATGATAAACTATATCATTCTATCTTTTTTACTTTTTTTTTAATTTTCTGAATGTTTCCAGGATCAGCGTTTACAATGTTATTTTTTTAAACAGGCTTATCGCCTTTGTGTCATGCATGATGCTATGTTACATAAAGAATCAATATGTTGTTTAAGAACATATTCCATCAACTGATTTGTTTTTAACTGAAAATGAAGAAGACATGCAAACTATTTTTAAATCCTCCTTTAAAACTTTGCTCTCAGATATGATGCAATTGAATAATATAGAAATTGACTATAAATAATGATATTCCCTTTAGGGGTTGGTAACTAGTAATTTCCATTTTTTTTCAGAAAGAATTCAGAAACATTTCTTATAGTATCTGTATTTCCTTAGTATTGTTTGCATTATAAAAGCAGAGCATTTACTATCTCTAAGATCTGTGTACGTATTTTAACTTAATTCTATCTCTGGAACTGAAATTCATTTATTTACTTACTGTTCTACCTCATGCTGCAGAAGCTTACCCTAATTACTGTCTTCAGTAGTTGCAGTTTTACCAGAGGGAAGTCTTATGCAAGAATACAAAAGCCTTTATACTGTAGAAATGTACCTATCAAACATACAAAATGTATATTTGTACTTCAGTCTAATTCAGAAATGCATCAAACCTCACATATAAGTCAAATTTAGTTCATTTATATAGTTGGTATTTTGATATCTTAGATGAGAATGTGCAATTCAGCATTTCACTCATTTTTGTATTCACACATTCATCAATTTCCCACAGTACTTATAGAAGAGTATCCCATCTGAATATACCTTGTCAGCTCATAGTATAATGAAATACAATTTCCTGCAGAGATGGCTTCATGAGTGTTTCTGAGATTCTACAGGAAAATAAGTGGCTGTATTGTACTTGAAGAATAGTTCATGCTGTGTTGATTTGGCAAAATAGTACCTAACATGCCCTGCAAGGGAGTTTCCTTTTTGATAGAGTATTACATTATAGGCTGCAGACATTGTTCTAAAATTGGAAGAAAATCTTTGTTTTTGTTCTTTGTGTTTTTTTTTTTTTAATTTTCAAAGCATAACTGAACACAAATCTCTTTAATGTCTTTGAACTCCTTTGTCTCAAGTAAAAGAGAACAGAAAGTAGCATTTTTATTAAACCTGTTTTTTGTATATACAACATATATGCCTGTGTTTATTTTTTTTGCTTGCTTTCTTACTTGATCCAGATGTTGATTAATAAGGTAAGACTTAGAAATAGAAGATAATACATTCACATCTGTACATGTCTTCATATCTACTTCCAACATAGTTGCTTTTGGTAGTCAAAGGGGAAAAAAATAGCCTTTAAGCTATCATCATTCATCTGACCTGAATGTGAGTCTGCTTTAAATTGAAATGAATTGTAATTACTTCTTTCCGCTAACTAAAAAAAAAAAAAAATAACCTAATCTAATGAAGGAAAAAACATAATACAAAGTAAAAATGTAAAAAACTTTTGAGTAAGCAAAGATATAAGAATCACCTTAATGCCTAGATGTTTACCTTTTTAGGGATCTAATTATCAACAGCAAATAATAGGTTATAAGGATTAATTTGATGACATACATGTAGATGGAGTGGTGATCGAATTAAGTTAACAATTATTATCACCTATGAGATAGATTGTTCTTGTAAAGTTTGGGGAAATTAATGCATTTGGATTTTTGCATAGAATGCATTTCCATAGCAAAAAAAGCAATTGCATTTGTCACATTGTTCACAATGCAATGAGGCATGCATATAAACATCTGCTCTGTGACAGAGCAGCATTGAACATTAATGTAGTTAATGACTTTTTTGTCTTAAACAAAAAATCCAGAAGACAAACTGTTTTAAGTACCATGACAGCAGCATCTACCCTTATCTGTGCTTTATTTCCAGAGAAATCAAAAGAATCAGGATTCCTTCCTCCTGCCCTGTATTGCAAGTAACAAAGATATATTTGTCCAGGTTTTATGTAATACCAATGGATTTACAGAAGGTCTGCAAAAGCATGATTTCATTACATGATTTTTATACAATGTCTGGAAAGGATGACCAGCTCCTATAACCCTAAACAGTATTGTACAGTAGAGACTAACATTAGAGCTCAATTCAAAATGTGAAAAATGAGAAATGCATCTGCAGTTAATTTGGGATTTCCTAAGCCAAAACACATAAAATGTTTTTCTCCACCATGAAATCCTACAAATGTGCAGGGGATATTTCTGGAGTGCTGAATAGTTGTTACATTGTGACAGCTAAGTGGTTTCAAAGAAAATGTGTATTGGAAATGCTATTTATACCACAACTTTCTGTCATGAAAATCAAAATGATTAGGTGACTTTTGCATGTTTTGTTATTACAGAAAGACTTTAGACTAAAACCTTCAGCAAAAGCAACATCAAAAGATACTTTTCATGCATACTAGCAGTTTATAGCTCTTTTGTGGACTTATTTTCAGTCATTCACGTTAGATGAATGGATGATCAGGACAAATCTATGCTGAATATGTACACATCTATGTTATATTAATTTGCCATTTTCTTTTTTTCCAAACAAAGACAATATTAGTATTGTTATATGTACATACATGTATGTATATTTTTTTTGTGTTTGTTAGTATTTTATTAGTAGTAATCGGTTTGTTCAGTAGGTTCTTCTCTGTATTGCTTACTCTCATCAGTTTTTGCATACTTTTGTTTCTAGCTTCTTGTTTCCTTCATACTATACAGATCAGTTATCTGCCTCTGCCTCTGCATCCATTTCTGTCTGTCTCTGTCTCTGTCTCTGTCTCTGTCTCTGTCTCTGTCTCTCCTGTCTCTCCTTGCTCCTTTGGTATATTTATATAGAAGTTACTTTAGTCTCTCTTCTGATTTGTCAAGTACCTTCTGATTTTTGAGGATGCAGTAGGATTAAAAGCTTTGTGTCTATAAACATGATGTTCTTAAGGAATGTATGACTATATTTTGAGTTAGAATTCTCCTCTCCTCT
>WBMW01000879.1:49223-61914 GCA_013396635.1 Penelope pileata
GTTAAGATTGGAAAAGACCTCTAAGATCATCTAGTACAACCATCCACCTACCACCAATATTGCCCACTAAACCATGTCCCTTAGTACCACAACTAGATGTTTCTGGAATACATCCAGGAATGCTTATTCAATCACCTCCCTGGGCAGCTCGTTCCAATGCCTGACTGGAATTCTTTGGAATTCTTTGAGAGATTTTTTTCCAAATATCCAACCTGAACCTCCCCTGCCACAGCTTGAGCCCATTCCCTCTAGTTCTATTGCTAATCACCTGGGAGAAGAGAACAACATCCACCTCACCACAACCTCCTTTCAGTTTGTTGTAGAGTGCAATAAGATCTCCTCTGAGGCTCCTTGTCTCCAGACTAAACAATCCCAGCTCCCTCAGCCGCTCCTCATAAGACTTATGCTTCAGACCCCTCACCAGCTTTGTTGCCCTTCTCTGGACATGCTCCAGGGCCTTGATGTCTTTCTTGTAGTGAGGGGCTCAAAACTGAACACAGTACTTGAGGTGTGGCCTCACTAGAGCTGAGTACAGGGGGATGATCACCTCCTTGTTCCTGCTGGCTGCACTGTTTCTGATGAAGGCCAGGATGCCATTGGCCTTCTTGGCCACCTGGGCACACTGTTGGCTCATGTTCAGGCAAGCATCATCCAACACCCCCAGGTCCTTTTCCTCTGCACAGTCTTCCAGCTACTCTGCCCTAAGGTTATTGCATTGCATGGAGTTATTGTGACCAAAGGGCAGGACCTGGCACCTGACCTTGTGAAAAGATCTCACTGAGAAAAGTCTGGTTCCATCTTTTTTGCAACCTCTTTTAACTTATTTGTACATGCTGATAGGATTCACAGAATCATAGGGGTTGGAAAGGACCTCTGGAGATCATCTAGTCCAACTCCCCTGATAAAGCAGGTTTGATAGAGTAGGTTGCACAGGAAAGTGTCCAGACAAGTTCCTACTTAGTATTTCCAAACGTAGTTTAATCTGATAGGCAGCTAAGAATCACAGAGCTGTGTAAGAGACTGTTATCTTTTGTCTCAAAGTTTGCCCACCTGCCTGCTGCCAGAGGGCTTGCAGACCAGGGGCAATGAGAGACAAGCAGCCGCTAAATGGCCATCAGAGCAGTCTTTCAGACTGGCGTCTTGAGGGAGGCAATCACGGAAGGAGACGTGCAAGCCCGTCCGTGCCCGTTCGTGTGATACGTGACATACCTGGGTGCCCAGGAATGTCATGNTCATCCAACACCCCCAGGTCCTTTTCCTCGGCACAGTCTTCCAGCTACTCTGCCCTAAGGTTATTGCATTGCATGGAGTTATTGTGACCAAAGGGCAGGACCTGGCACCTGACCTTGTGAAAAGATCTCACTGAGAAAAGTCTGGTTCCATCTTTTTTGCAACCTCTTTTAACTTATTTGTACATGCTGATAGGATTCACAGAATCATAGGGGTTGGAAAGGACCTCTGGAGATCATCTAGTCCAACTCCCCTGATAAAGCAGGTTTGATAGAGTAGGTTGCACAGGAAAGTGTCCAGACAAGTTCCTACTTAGTATTTCCAAACGTAGTTTAATCTGATAGGCAGCTAAGAATCACAGAGCTGTGTAAGAGACTGTTATCTTTTGTCTCAAAGTTTGCCCACCTGCCTGCTGCCAGAGGGCTTGCAGACCAGGGGCAATGAGAGACAAGCAGCCGCTAAATGGCCATCAGAGCAGTCTTTCAGACTGGCGTCTTGAGGGAGGCAATCACGGAAGGAGACGTGCAAGCCCGTCCGTGCCCGTTCGTGTGATACGTGACATACCTGGGTGCCCAGGAATGTCATGCTGGCCAAAAAGGAGGATGAGAAGACCTCCTCCAATGGGGAAAGGCTAGGAGCTGGCTGCTTGCTGCCTACTAGCTGCCTAGGAGCTGCCTAGGAGCTGCCTCCTTGCTGCCTAGAGCTGCCTAGGAGCTGCCTACCTGCTGCTGTCTGAAGGATGCCTGGCTGGATCTGCTTGATACCTCCTGTTGCTTGAGACATGAGGTCCTGCTGCCCTGCTACCTGATGCCTGCTTGTTGCTCCTGCTTCCTGCCTGATGGCCTGATGCCTGACGATGCCTGCTGCCTGCTGCCTGAAGCCTGATCCTGCTTCTCCTGATGTCTGCCCTTGCTTTGTCTGATGCTTGCTGCCTGAGACCTGACGGTATGATGCCTGCTTGCTGCTGCTCCCCCTGCGCTCTCGCTCCCTCGCTCCCACATGGGCCTGAAGATATTCCTGGATGGATACAACAGCGTGAGATCCATGGTGGTGACTGTCCCTGCTTTTTTGTGTAACCCTTGCTCTTACTTCCTATCTTTTACTATCACCTGCTTCCCCATCCCCATCTCCCTCACTGACCAGAATTTCTATTAAACTGGTCAGACAACATTTGACCTCGTTTGTGTCTCAATCTCACTCCGGGTATATATTAAAGAATCTCCCCTCACTCCAATAATTGGAGTGGGACAAGCTGTTTGCTTACTCCCTCGTCAAGGGGGATGACGGAGAGAACTGGAAAGAAAATAGAGTTTGTAGGTTGAGATAAAAAACTATTTACTAAGACAGAAAAGGAAAAGCTGAATACAAACAGATGATCACCCCCCTGGTCCTCCTGGCTACACTATTTCTAATACAAACCACGATGCCATTGGCCTTCTTGGCCACCTGGGCACACTGTTGGCTCATGTTCAGCTGAGAGCTGACCAACACCTCCACATCCTTTTCCTCTTCACAGTCTTCTAGCCACTCTGCTCCAAGCTTGTAGCACTGCATGGGGTTGTTGTGACCAAAGTGCAGGATCTGGCACTTGGTCTTGTTGAACATCATTCCATGGGGATATTAATTATTAATGTTATTAACGGGGATAGAAACATTCTGCAGGCTTGGAAGTTCATAACAAAGAATTTATATGGAGTCAAGCAATAATGAAAACTAGCAGGCTATTTTTTCTATTAAATTCTTAAGAATATTGTACTTTTCTATATCAAACTCACAGTTTGAGCTGCTGCTGGTACTTCCATATAAATGTACTGAGCTTATGTGGCAAGACTTTGGTAGTGGCAGGGGTTAGTCTGAGAAGAGTCCTGAAACTGGACAAGAAAAAGTGTTACGGACTGGCTGCGCCTCTTATTTCCATGTACTCCTGCGTGTCTTGGGGTGGGGGGAGGTAGAAGAGCTTGGAGGCACAAAGAGGTGTATTTTAGTTTGGTTTTCGTTCTCACTGCTGTAGTCTGTCATGAATAGGTAATAAATTACATTAATCTCCCTAGTACTGAACCTGTTTTACCCAGAATTGTGCTTGGTGAGCAATCACCATGTCGTTATCTGAACCCACGAGCTTTGTTTCATCATTTTCTCCCCATTCTTTTGAGAAGGGGAAATGAGAGAACAGCATGATGGAGATAAGCTATCTACTGATGTAAAAATGCCACAACAAAATACAGTACATGTTACATTAAGATCATCTTATATAGTTTCACTAGTTTTGAAGTACTACCTGATAACAGTAGAATGTTTTGCTAATTGAAATCTCCAGCATCAAAATGTGCAGCATAGTGAAATTATGTACTAAAGAACCGTAAAATCCATGCAGAAACCATAATAAGTACATTTATTTTAAAAGTACATTTTATTGAGAAATGAACATGAAAAGCTTACATAAATCTAATTACATAAGTTACATATATATAAATTACATTATTTAAATTAGAATAGAATATAAAACCTGCTAAATTCTGTTGCTAAACACCATTACTTGGCATTTCTGTTATGCAATTTTTCTATAGATAGAAGAATGATTTACAATCTTGAATTAATTAAACACACGGTAGTCTCATGAGGAGGAAATAGAGGAGAGGAACCATTTTACATGGAACTTAAAAGCAGACACCTTTATTTTCAAATATGCCAGCTCTTTAATAGGTAACAGTGCCACTAGGCAGTAGATTAAGACAAGAATTGCCTAATATTAAACTAAATAAATTTAGTTAGGTGAAACCTACTTACTCTTTTTGTGGTTAAACAAAGTACCGAAATTGAATAATGAAATTATTTATAAAGCATTTTTCTTTTACTTATTACTTCTGCCGCTGGGTATACAACCAAGCTGCAGAAGGATGACCCTTGAAATTCTAACTCTTATTGCTCTAGTTTATTCAGGTGCATTATAACTAACGTATAAGACTACTAGTAGTTAATACTGGGATAAAAGTTTTCTGTTTTCTAGTCTCTGTACTTAAAGCATTCAAAAGAAAATTAATTCCTTTATAAAATGCTTTCTTCAGTTCTATATTAATGCCATATTTACATGGTTGTTTTATCTGATCTATCACACTGAAGAATATTGTATATTTTAATTAATGTCTCATAAATAATAACTAAAATGAATGAAGTTCACTGATAGAGATGACAAAAGTTTCTTCATTGTAGACAGGGAATTATTAAAATTATTTGTAGTAAAAAAAGCTTAAAACATCAAACTAGATCTTAGGCTTTAAAATTAAAAAGCCTAAATATGATAAAGAACTAAAAGATTCTGCTTGGAAATATAGTGTGTTGTGATTTGTTTGAACAAAATTAAAATTAAAACATACATTTTAAATTACATCTGCAGCCAAGAAACTTATACATCAGAAGATTAATTTTTTGCCAAGTTTTGTTGAACACGCTGAACTTTGAACATAATTTAAGTATTATATGTTCATAGGCAGACAAAATATTCAAATTCTTAAGAATATCATAGAATCAGAGAATGGCTTGAGTTGCAAAGAGCCTACAAGATCACTTAGCTCCAATCCCCCTGACATGGGTAGGGTTGCCAGCTGCCAGATCAGGCTGCGCAGGGCCCCTTCCAGAGCCCTGTTCAGGGCCATCTGGAGGCCCCAGACACCTCCAGAGATGGGGAATTCACAACTTCTCTGTGAGACGTTTCAGTGCTTCATCATCCTCTGAGTAAAAAATTTATTCCTAGCATCTAATATAAATCTCTGCTTGTCTAACATTAAACTATTCTCCTTTGTCTTATCGCTATTATGCTATGTGAAAAGTCTGTCTTCCTCCTGTTTATAGACTCCTTTTAAAGTATAACCTAAATGCAACCTAAATCTTCCCTCTTTCGGTTTAAACACATCCCCCCTTGTCCTATCATTATCTGTCCGTGTAAAAAGTCGGTCCCCCTCTTGCCTGTAAGCTGCCTTCAAGTATTGGTAGGTCTCCCGAGAGCCTTCTCTTCTTCAAGTTGAACAAACCCAGCCCCCTTAACCTCTCCTCATAGGAGAGGTGCTCCATCCCTCTGATCATCTTTGTGGCTGTCCTCTGGACCTACTCTAACGGCTCTGCATCCTTCCTTTTTGGGGGCCCCAGACCTGGATGCAGTACTCCAAATGGGGCCTTACAAAGCCTGAGTAGAGAGGGACAATCATCTCCCTCTCTCTGTTGGCCACCGCTCTTTTGATGTAGCCCAGGATACTGTTCTCCTGGGCTGTGAGCACACAATGCTGGCTCATCTCCAGCTTTTAATCTATCAGGACCTCTAAGTCCTTCTTGGCAGCGCAGCTCTCAAGGAGCAATTCTCCCAGTCTGTATATATATCTAGCATTGCCCCAACCCAAGTGCAACACCTTGTTGAACATCTTGTTTAATCTCATTATTTTCACATGGGCTCATATTTCTAGTCTGCCCAGGTCCCTCTAGGTGGCATCCCTTCCTTCTATTGAGCTTGGTGTCATCAGCAAACTTGTTGAAAGTACACTCAATCCCATCATCTATGTCCTTGATAAAAATGTTGAAAAACACCAGTCTCAAGAAAGACCTCTGGAGGACACCACTCATGAACAGCCTCCATCCGGGCATAGAGCTGTTCACCACAACCCTCCGGCTGTGAGCATCCAATCAATTCTTAATCCACTGAATAGTCCAGCCTTCAAACCCACATTTCCTCATTTTATAGATAAGGATGTGGTGGGTGACCATGTCAAAGGCTTTGCAGAATCCAGGTAGACAGCATCAGTTGTCCTTCTTTGGTTCACCAATGCCGTCACTCCATCATTGAAGGCTACCAGATTGGTCAGGCATGATTTGTCCTCGGTGAAGCTATGCTGGCTACCTCTGATCGCCTCCTCGTCACACATGTGCCTTAACATTTCTTCCAGGATGATCTCGTCCTTGACCTTTCCAAGTACAGAGATGAGGCTCACCAGCCCATAGTTCCCTGGGTCCTCCTTCCTCCCTTTCTTAAAAATGGAAGTGAATATCATAATGTTTAAATGATTTAGTTGCTTGAATTTTTTTCCAAACATTCATGAACTCCAGATTCTGCCATAAGTATCCTTTACTCTTCTATTGTGTTCCCTGTTTTATTGTCTTATCCCCAGCAAATGAGCAAACATGAGCCTGTTCTGCATTTTTTCTACTTATTCATTTTAATTAATCTCACAAGACTAATAAGAAGCACACGGTTTTCTCTGGAATAGTTATTTCTGCAGTTTTATAGATGGAGGAACTGAAAACCTGTAACTTGCCGAAATTCTATACAAATTAACATTGATTCTAGATGATATAAAATAAACTCTTGATATATGCATATTTTAGACCTGCTTAAAATCTATTTAGTCTTATGGCAGTGGAAATGAAGAGCAAAGGATCTGAGAATAGTTACTATTTAACTCAGAATACAGCAAGCTGAAAAAAGTTAGCACAACAGATATAGAGAGGTGGAGGAGGAAAAGTAACATGTGCTTTTGGAAGGTTAAAATACTACTGAATTAAAATAAAACACACAAGGGTCTTGAGTAGCCTGTTGAAATTTGTAAAAATAATGATTAGAATGAATAGATCAAAGAGTTAATAAAATAATTTTTTTGGAATAATTTGACAGAAAATTCCATTCAGGTATTAGAATCCTTTGAAACCTTTTTCCTAAACTTGGGCCTCAGCATTTCTTTTTGCATTGTCACCACAAACTCTTTCTCATATTAAAAAAAATGAAATATACATATTGTTTCTAATAACATTGCATGATATGTATAAGCATACATACAAAGAATAACAGTAGGCCATCTATAATTTATTTCAGGCTAGTACCCATCTTCTTAAGTCTGTAAAAAGAGACAAAATTGTTCATCTCAAAGATACAAAGAGAAATATTTCTGAATGTGAGCATTAGTTTTATATCTTTTTGGCTCAGAAATTCATTAGGTGGAAGAAAGACTGTCTTTTTCAAGAACACGTTACAATCTGCCATTTTATTAGGTGATAGGTGATACAGGACATCCTCTTCATGTCCACTTTCTTCTGATACTCACTCTTCCTTACACTTTCCTGTATGGGATGAGACATTCTTTTCCCTCAACTTATTCTTTCATGTACTCAGAAAGACAACACATACATTTTTTCCTGGTTAAATCTCTGCCTGTTCCTCTGTCCTGCTTGAGAGTATTAATGACAATGAAGAGTGTGGCCGGGATGGTTCCTAAGATCTCCTTCAGGACCTGTTACTTGTTAAGAGGAATATTCAGTCTACAACTCTTCAATTCTCTTGGTGTCTTGAAAAAATAAGGATAGGAAGTAAGTTGTGTAGTGTCGTCCCCTCCATCACCTAGCTGAGTCTGCATCTGTAAGCAACAAAGCCCTTTTAGCATCTCGAGATTCAAAAAGGTTATCAGATGTGTCCTAAATTAATTTCAGATACTTCAGGAAGGAATAGAGGAACCTCAGTTAAAATTTAGTTCTTTCATATTTAAATGGCTTAATCTTCAGGTGGAGGCTCATGATGAGTGGTGTCCCCCAGGGGTCTGTCTTGAGACTGATGCTTTTCAACATCTTTACCAAAGACATAAACTGGAATTGAGTGTATCCTCAGCAAGTTTGCGTATGGCACTAAGCTGAATGGTGCAGTTGATACAATAGCAGGAAGGGATACCATCCAAAGGGACCTAGACAAACTTGAAAATTGGGCTTAGTGTTGAACCTAGAGAGGTTCAACAAGACCAAGTGCAATGTGTTGCAATCCCAGATATGTGCACAGATTGGAAGAAGAACTCTTTGAGACCAGCCCTGTGGAGAAGGACTTGGGTTTCCAGTGGATAAAAAGCTTGATGTGAGCCAACAGTTTGTGCTTGCAGCCTGGAAGGCCAACAGTATCCTGGGCTGCATCAAAAGAAGTGGCCAGCAGGGTAAGAGAGGTGGTTGTCGCTCTCTACTCTGCTCTTGTAAGGCCTAATCTGAAGTACTGCATCCAGGTCTGGGGCCCCCAACACAAGAATGATGTGGAGCTGTTCAAGCAAGTCCAGAGGAGGATCATAAAAATGATCAGATGTCTGGAGCACGTCTCCTATGAAGAAGAGTTGAGGGAGTTGGACTTGTTTAGCCTGGAGAAAAGAAGGCTTCTGAGACATCTCATTTCAGCCTTCCAATACTTTAAAGGAGCCTAAAAACATGGGGGAGACAGATTTTTTACATGGTATAATAGTGATGGGACAAAGGAAAATGGTTTTAAATTATAAGTGGGGTGATTTATATTAGATATATTAGTTAGGAAGAAATTTTTACTCAGAGGGTGATGAAGCACTAGAACAGGTTTCACAGAGAAGTTGTGAATGTCCCATCTCTGGAGGTGTTTGAAGTGTTGCATGGGGCTATGGGCAGCCTGATCTACTGGTTGGTAACCCTGCTCACGGGAGAGGGCTTGGAGCTAGATTATCTTTTAGGTCCCTTCCAACCTAAGCCATTCTATGATTTTATGATAGGTTTCCCTCTAAGGAGAATAAATAATTGAATGGTCCTCTGAGAGGATGAGTGAGCTTACTGTTGTCATCAAAACCCTGTTATGAATAAAAGGGAGCCCAGCATGTGTATGGAACTAAAATCTCACAATCAGTCCAATGAACATTTTAAATGAAAGACTTGTCCCCAGCACCTAGAAGGCCACTACTGCCAAGGGGGCCTCAATGTTGCAGGGGTAAAGAGGAATGAAATCAGAAATTAGAATTGTCTTCTATTGACTGTAGATAGAGGGAAGGATGATGTCTGCTTAAAATGCCACATCTGTGTGCCCAAATTTATGTGGCATTAATCTAATCTAAAGTTTCTATAACATAAATATCATGGAAGATGGGATTTATTACTTTGCTTAATATTTGATTATTAATATTTGATATTCTTTCTATTGGAGACAAAGTACCTCTCAGGACAGAAAATATACTTATTTTTCCAAAGGAAAGTTGAATTTACTGTGATTCCGCAAACTGGGCTGTATGATAAATGGAAATGATGAGAATTTTCTGTCCTTAAAATTAGGAAGAATTTAGTCAATGCTTTCACCATAAACACTGAAAAACTCATGAGAACATTTAACTGACATAGCTGAGAGCTTAGCATACCTTCTTCACACTTTTTTCCTCTGACAATTGAATGATTAACCAAGCAAACTAACTGATCATGTTCAGCTATCACACATGGTATGGAGTAGTTTTAAATCATATATACAGAACCTTTCCTTGGAAAGATGCTTTTCATTTTGTCCTTTCATTTGCTGTGACAGGTAGAAAGATATGCTGAGATCAACACAAGAGCAACTCAGGCTCCCACCAGTCAAATCTCTTGAGTTCCCTTTGCTCTGTTGCTAAGGAACAGGACAAGCTGTACAGTACAGCCGCTGCTCCATTCTCTGAAAATCATAACACCTAAAATATGGTTAAGAACTGTCTGTTTTCATGCTGAGGAATAGTAAGTTTTAAAGCTTCAAGCCCAGGATTTCTGAAACATAACGAAGCAAGGAATAAATTACAGACAGGGAAAAATAATCTTACTAAAAATGGTTCAAGCAAGCTGCTGCTCTTTTAATTCATAGCTATGTATAAATATAGCTATTTATAGTCTGCTGCTGCAGTCACTGCATTGGCATATTCAGTGCAAAACTCTTTGCAAATAGTGCTATGACTCAAAAGATGCAGAATCTTTGTCAAGGGCGGGCACTGTAGAATCTGGATCTTCATTATGTATTTGAGAGTTCTGTGCCTCTAAGACAGCCCTTGGTTTCCAAACCTACAGCTATGAAGAGCATAAGTGATAATATGTCCTATTATTATTGATACTTAGATTATATTATAGGTGAAAATCTCCTGATGCAGTCACAGTAATGACCCAAAACATTTCTTGTCACATATAGTTTATGATTATGAAAGATGTAACAGACAGGTTGATACACAGGTTGGTACACAGGTTAGTAGTTGAAAAGAAAGATCACAGTAAAGCTGAGATTTTTGCCTAAGTTCATAGTCACAAACATGGGACTGTATTCAGGACTTTCACTATAGAGACAACAACAGCTACAACTTCAAAGTTATAACAGCATTCTGAACATAAGGACACCAAACGTAGCATTAAAAAAGGAGGCACTGCAGTTATGTCTTCCCTCATAATTCTTATTTTGGTGTGTGAAAGATATTTTCCTGTTACCATATATTATACAATGTATGTATTACTATATGTATCCAAAGCCAGATCCAAGTACTCCAAAAAAAAAAAAAAAACAAAAAAAAAGCAAAAAAACTGTTTGATAACTTCAGAGCACACATGTCTCAACAAGGCATTAGAATTCAGATTAACTCTAAATTGAATACGTGTCAGGAGCATCAACTGTTAAAGGACTGTTGGAATGGAGGAAGAATAACAAAGTATGAAAAAACGGTTATGAGTTTTGAATATACATGGACACTACCATTTCATCTCTGTTTTTGTCTCATTTACATCAAAAAATACCATTTTCTACCATTGATTCTTTTCCAGAAACAAATTTCATATTATCTTGGAACTGCATTGAAGACAAGAGCAGGTAAAACCGTGTCTACATTTGTGTTCTGGTAAGGATCAGAAGCATTCGTCCCACTTACTGTGCTTGCTTTGCATCCTGGAATGAATATTGCTCTCATGAGCTGGATTTCTTCTTGATGCAGCTAAACAGGAAGTTATCCAGGAGAATATATAGCCATAAATGTGTACTATGTCTGTGGAATAATCTAAAGTTACTTTTACTGTGGATGGATGGATGGATGGATGGATGGATGGATGGATGGATGGATGGATGGATGGATGGATGGATAAAATCTGAAATACATATAGTGTAGATATCTGAGGACAAAATATTTCAATATTACACTGTATGTGTCTGCCAATCTGCCAAACTCAGCTTGGAGAGAGATGTTTTTTTCCTAAAAATATAAAACTGATTTTTTATGAGTATAAATGGAAGAATTTTCTCTTTTGTTTCTGCAAATTTACCTTTTGAGTCTGATTTCTAATTACATTTTAGAAATTACTGTCATTTAAAACAGCCCTGCTGAAATGAGAGAATAAATCCAATGTGAATAGTACCAGCAGATGAAATAAACTTTTATAATGAATTTTCTTAAAAAAGGAGTAAATGACAGCATTCCTGATCTGAAAACCAATTTATTTTTCTTTTATGCATAAAATAATCGAAGAAAACATTTTGTAAGGACTGAACTAATACATTGTTAAAAAAGTGTGGTTAGTTATGGTGTTGTAGATGTGTTAATCTCTGTGTGATTCTGTGGGAAGGCAATGAAGTGTGGGTGACTTTTCTTTCTTAGGACCACGTTTGTATACTGTACAGCTACATACCACGCAGTACAGCCACGTGAACATTATTTCATATATAACAGAACAGCAGTCTTCCTTCATGACAACTGTTGATCAGGGAGCTACCTTTTCTAGTGCAATGTTGATGGGTCTCAGTTTTAGTAGTTATGGACATGGAATAATGAAGCATAGTGGCATATTTAAACACACTGTTAAATAAAGCGGCTTTTTTGTGTTTTTTTTTTTTTTTTTTTAATTATGAACTTCTTTGGGACTACATTGCTTCTGTTATAATCTCAGCACATTTCTTTGACTTCGAAGCAAACACGCCATGGATTTCAGAGAAGTAAAGAGGATGACTGAAATTACATCAGATTATGTGTTCAATGTATGAGAACACAAGACCCACACTATTTTAGAAAGGCTATAAATTTTTTTCTTAAAATTTTCTTGTGATTATGGTAAAGTGTCAGTGATTATGATGATTACTCCAAAAGCAAGAAGCAGGACATAAAAAATGACAATTTCAGCTAGAGTGCAGCTGGTAAAACAGAGAGAATGAACAACTGATTATTTTAAATAACATACCAGTAGAAATATTTCCTCCCTATATTAGGAGATATCAACAGGTGAGTCTTTTTCAGACGTTCAAATGGGTCAAAAAAAATCTCTATTCATGATATTTCCAAGAATTTAGACATAGATAAGCTGTTAGCACATTATAGCTTATTTTTAATATCCTGATATTGACAGATTTGGAAATCAAAGTTAAAGCCTAAACACTTATTTTTAGTGTTGGCTAAGGCCGCATATGATTCCAAGTATAAAAAGCTAGTAAATGAGTCCTTCAATAAAAGATTCTCATCAGTGATACAACATACTAAAGTCCTGCTGGCGTCCCGTAATGAGTGGTGTCCCCCAGGGGTTGGTACTGGGGCCCATCTTGTTTAATATCTTTATTGATGACCTAAACGAGGGGATTGAGTGTACCCTCAGTAAGTTTGCAGATGACACCAAGTTGGGAGGTAGTGTCGATCTGCCTGAGGGTAGGGAGGCCCTTCAGAGGGATCTGGACAGGCTG
>WBMW01000879.1:61987-79824 GCA_013396635.1 Penelope pileata
GCACTCTACAACTTCCTGAAGGGAGGTTGTGGTGAGGAGGGGGTCGGCCTCTTCTCCCAGATAACTAATGACAGGACGAGAGGGAATGGTCACAAGTTGCGCCAGGGTAAATTTAGACTGGATATAAGGAAAAACTTTTTCTCTGAAAGAGTGGTCAGGCACTGGAATGTCCTGCCTAGGGAGGTGGTGGAGTCACCGTCCCTGCCGCTGTTCAAGAAGCGTCTGGATGAGGTGCTAAGGGATATGATTTAGTAGCTTAGTGGGTAGGGATGGTGATAGAAGGACGGTTGGACTAGATGATCTTGTAGGTCCTTTCCAACCTAGTGTTTCTATGATTCTATGATTCTATGATTCTATGATATCTAATGTCTTCTCCCTGATACTGGTTGCATTTTTAGATAGATCAATCAGAATAATTGCATAGTGTTAATTTTGTGTAAGGGCTCAACATCTCTGACACATTTTCAAATAATCTTTGAACAGGGCCTATAGTCCTGTTACTGAATGCGATAATGTTGAAAATACAAAATGAATGAGCATTAGAAACATTTCACATGCTACAGGACAGGACTTGGATTACATTATTTTAGTATTTTACTAATTAAATAAGTAGTATTTTACTAGTAGCATTTATGAGCAAAGTGACAATTTCTGTTTATTTTTTAATTACTGTATTGACTATTTATTTGCTACATATTGGCCATATATTTACTAAAATCTACTTTTATCTCCACATTCAGCAAATCAAATCTCTACATCAGATCTCTACTCACACGTATGACTGTGGGAGAAAATCTGTTGGTCTATTAATTCAAGGTCGCTCTTTCCAGGCATTTTGTGTCTCTGTAGTTTGCCAGGTTGTCAATTATTAAACTCTACAATCTTATACCCATCAGTATGTAATGTGATGTAATTCTCCAGGTTTCTCTAAGTGATAACTTTTGATTAAATTGGCAGAGTGGCTCTACTGCGTTTTCAGGCAGAGGGCATTGCTTTAACTTGCTAATTATGTAGCTGCTGATAAAGAAGTTCCACTTCAGTGGCTTCAGAATCAATAGCAAGAAATGCAACTACATGCCATGTACTTGCTTCTTACATTATTACTTTCCTTTTTGGTATTATTGCAGTCTGGGTCTCCCTAGAAATCTAACATAGTAGTTTTTGATCTTTTTAAGATGTCAAAATGCTGCCAAGGCACTATTTGAATGGATTTAGTATTGTCACTTCAGAGGGATAGTAATAATAGAGTAAAATGTGGAGATAAAACATTTTATCCTCATTGATTTTTGACCTGAAGGGGTCCACACAGCATACATCTGTTATCTATGAAAAACATCAACTTGCATATTGATTATTTGCTGTTACATTTTACTGTATGCTGGACAGCAGAGAATTAATTCATTTTCACGAGACATGGTTTATATTTTGCAGACATATACTCAGTTTTGTGTTGCAACATAAAAACTTTCTCTATGCCTTGCAGTGAAATCATCTCCACAAATGTTATAAAACCCAAAAATCCCAAACCACCTTCAATTACTCTTGAAGATTGTTTTACATAGTTACGTAAACTGATTGCATAATCCAGCTGCTGTGAATTGCTGTCTGGCTCTTGTCAGAAGTATTTCTCAATGTACCTCCTTTGATGGAACCTTTCTATTTCTTCTCTTCCTTTCTTTTTAGAAGACATTGTCACTCTCAGCAAACCTTGTTAACTCCTCTAACTTTAAATAAAGTGTAGATGTGTAGATGTTGAAGGAGAGGAACAGTTACCAGTAAAGCAAAAAAAAAAAAAAAAGTTAAACTGAATAAAATTATTTACATCTTAAATAATATAAATAGCACATGCAATGTTTCTAGGTTTCTAGAGTACCTATTTTGTGCAAGCAAAAGTACCATTCATGATATTTGAATATTAAGATTCATTATACGAGATGCTGTGAAATACTGTGTTCATCATACTTTTCTTTAGATTTGGTGAAGCTCTATATACTTATATTTTAAAATTTTACTTATTCTTAAAAAGCAACTCAGAATGACAAAAAATGTAATAACAGTATTAATAAAGGATTTTTATTTTAGGAGAAAAAAATTGTTCACTTGGACAAACTGGCACTGTAGTGAATATCTCCTGAAGCCCTCTCCTGGCAAAATCCAAAACCCTGATAGACCTGACAGTACTCTGGAAACAGTATATTTATGTTTCAAGAAGTACATGAATTTCTCTTGAACCAAAACTGACCTGAATCTGCAGGCTTACGTTAGTTTCTTAGGTAAAAAGGAGGTAACATAAAATGGATGATGCATCAACGTCGTGAGAGAGATGCTTTTAAATTGCACCCTGCGGGTAATTCTCCGTGTGGCACTTTTTGCTGTGATCAATTTCTAGTCATGTACTTGCATGTGTTTAAATCATATTTAGAATTAGTTTAAGCAGAAAGTCTTCTCTTCATCATGGTTCAGTGCTGTGAACTGAAACAAAATTAAAACTATTAGAGGTAACAAAGCAAAATGTTCAAATAAAATATCAGAACAGGTAAAGAGAATTTTTTCAGTGACTAAAATAACTTAATATTATAATATATGGAAACCTACCTGATAAATCATACAGATGATAAGCTTTCTAAATTTGAACAACCAATATTAAATAATTGATCAAATATGAATGATTTAGAAATGCATTTAAAAATAAAATAATTCTAGTTGTAGTGCTCATGACTGATTCTTTGCATGTCAAATCTAAGCAAAAATAGTCTGATCAAGCATCTCTGAATGACATTTCATTAATAGTGTCTTCCTACTGCACTCCTCACAAGACGAAACAAACTGATCAACATGCCATATACTCCAAGACTTAAGTTAGTAACAGATTTATCATTTTCAGTGGCAACAATCACTAAACTAAAAGGTGTTTAAAAAAACAAACAAACAAACAAACTGATAGATACCTGCTCCAAAATTGTATTTGTGTTATTTCACTTACTAGAGTATGACAATGTCTTAAATCTAAAGATCAGAAAGTATGTAGGATTCTTTTATGCAAAAGTGAGGAAGTATTGCCTTTTCAGAGCCAGGATCAGTAATGTACATTTTCTCTTCTGAAAATAAGCATAAAGTTGCCCTTCAGCATATGTGGAATACAAATCTAGATACATTAAACAAATCATTGGATTTTGTAATGTTGCCAAGTGTATCACACAGACTGAAGATGACACTCCTCCACCTTCACATATAATTGACTGAGAGGAACCTAAGCAAAACTTATTTATGGTCTTCATCTAGATCACAAGTACTTTTTTTTCTAGAGTCCCAGAAGATCTCCATATCTGCACTTCTCTTTATGTTTAAAGAGTGCATTTGAGTGTCCTCCTAAGTAATCAAAAAACAGATGCAGTTCCAGCATTCACAAATCTCTGTTGCACTGACAAGTAGCACTCATATCCCCAGGCACAGCTATGGCAGTATATTCTCCTGAGATTATCTTCACAAAATTGTAAAATGAACTTCAACAGAAAGCAGTAGACTGCAGTAAAATTATCTAGTGGGTACTAGTAAAAATTAATCCAGTAATTGTGTATTAGGAAGAAAAAGTTTATGAAAACGTGGTCAGAACTGATTTCTTTAGAGCAGCTTGCTGTCACCAAGGAGCAGAAATTTGTATTTGGGAAGACATCAGCAGGGTGATGAAGTGTTCTGGTTTCAGCAGGCAGGCCTGGAAACNGAAGTTATTGTAACTGATTTAGAACAGGAACAAAAAAGCAAAATTAGTGACAGTTTTCTTACAAAGATTTTTCGTAAGGAGAGTAACTCATGAAATGCTATTTTATTTTTCATGAATTTCACCTTTTTTTTTTTTTTTTTTTGGTGCTTAATAAAATCCAAAGAAACTGATCTTTTGATGGTCCTGAGGATGTGACCTAAGGATTTCACATGGAAGCATTCAACACGTTATGACTGAGAGGACTCACTGCCATTTCATAGTATAAGTCAAGTGATAATGTAAGAGATGACTAACATATACTCTCCATCACAAAATTGCCTGTATTTTTGAAATAAAATATTATCTTTTCAGATATTTTAAACAAGAAATTGTTTTAACCCTTAACTGATAGTATACATTTCTAATATAATAGCAAACAATATATACTAATAATATGACTGTGTTGCTTTTTGTGGAGACTTCAGAACGTTCACCATACCTCCTTTTTTATTATAAGTGAATATTTAAATTAATAATTTCATGAGATAGCTGAAAACTATACTGTGCAGTAATGAAGCATTTATATTTATACTTTCTAAGACAAAACAGTGCTGTTTTGAGTTTCAGTTACCTAAGTGAGATTCAGCCTTCTCAAACAAAAAAGATTGATAAAATTTTGTAACAATAATCTGAATATAAAGACAATAAAAATTTGTAATATAAAAAAATGAAGACTGTTAAAGAACAGACTTATTTCTTGTGTTTCCTGTATGAATTTTCTTGTATTGTTCTTATTTGAACTTTTGCAATTAAGGTTGAATTCCTCATCTTCAACAAAGATTTGCAAACTAAAATACGTGATGACATGTGAAAAGGTCTTTTCTGAATTAGGAATTTTGATAACATATTTTAGATATTTAAACATGAGCAGTAGCCTTTCACCATCATGAATAAGCCTCAACTTTCTTCAGAGGCACAGGTAGAAATTCCAGACTTGGATTAAAGAGAACATGCACCTTTAAGTGGCATGGAGTTTATTGGTCAGATCATTTATCTAAGGAGGTGGTAAACTGAGGTTTAAGTGTATGGTGCAAAAGAAAGGAAGAATAATATAAAAATACTTACTGAATAGGAGATTTCTTGTTCTTTTGAAATGAAATTGAAGATAATTGAAAATGACTTCAGGAGCCTCAAAAATATTTTTCACAGTACATCTTTCCTGTCATTCACTAGCTTGTAGAATTTTCTACTGATTCTTTTACTATTTTAATTATTACCTGAAAATCTAATTAATACTCTTATACTGTCTGCGATCATAAATTAGTTATGCACATAAATTAGTTTTTATTTATAGAAATTTTCAATCTGTTATCACAGAATGGGTCAAGGTTGGAAAGAAGCCTTGGAGGTCATCTGGACCAACTTCCTGATCAAGCCAGGCAATCTAATAGCAGGTTGCCCAGAGCCATGTCCAGACAGCTTTTTGTGGAGGGAAACTCCACAACCTCTCCAGGAAACCTGTGCCAGTGCTCACTCATCCAGACCATAAAAAATGATGTTCAGAAGGGACCTCCTGTGTTTCAACTTGTGCCTATTGCCCCTTTTACTGTCACTGGGAATTCCTGAAAAGAGCCTGGCTACATGCTCTTTGCACACTCCCTTCAGATATTTACAGACATAGATGAAATTCCCCCAAGCCTTCTCCCTCTCTAGGCTGAAGAGTCCCANACAGCTTTTTGTGGAGGGAAACTCCACAACCTCTCCAGGAAACCTGTGCCAGTGCTCACTCATCCAGACCATAAAAAATGATGTTCAGAAGGGCCCTCCTGTGTTTCAACTTGTGCCTATTGCCCCTTTTACTGTCACTGGGAATTCCTGAAAAGAGCCTGGCTACATGCTCTTTGCACACTCCCTTCAGATATTTACAGACATAGATGAAATTCCCCCAAGCCTTCTCCCTCTCTAGGCTGAAGAGTCCCAGCTCTCTCAGTCTCTTCTCATAAGAGACGTTCTTCAGTCCCTTAATCATCTTGGTGGCCTTTCTTTGGACTCTCTCCAGTAGCTCCATGTCTCTCTTGTGTAGGGGATGAGGTGGAAGAGGTAGGGGAAGAACTGGACACATTACTCCATATACTTTCACTAACACAGCCAAGGATACCATTAGCTTTCTAAGGAGCATTGGTGGCTCATGTTCAACTTGGTGTCCACCAGGACTTCCAGATCCTTCTCTGTTTTCCAGTTGGTCAGCCTCCAGCAAGTACTGGTTCCTGGGCTTGTTCCTGCCCTAGTTCAGGACTTTGCACTTCTTCTTGAACTTCATAAGATTCTTGTCACCCCTTTTCTCCAGTCTGTTGAGGTCCCTCTGGATGGCAGCAAGACCCTCTGATGTATTCACCACTACGCCCCCAAAGTTTTTGGATTATCTACAGACTTGCTAAGGGTACACACTTCCCATTATTCATATCATTAATGAAGATGTTAAACAGGACTGGACATGCTATTGACCCCTAGGGTACAATTATAGTTACTGACTGCCAACTAGATTTTATATCAATGATCACTACTCTCTGGGACTGGTCATTCAGCTAGTTTTTGATCCACCGCACTGTCTGTTCATCCAGCTCATGGGTGAACACACCTTGCCTTGTTCTTACCTGACAGCAGCAGGCACCCTCAGGTTTTTCAGAGGGTTCCCACTCCCCCATGATTTTTTATACTTCTGTGTAATTCTTCTTAGAATAATAGTTATCAGATCATGAAGCAGTGTATATTATATATGAAGCACCCATTAAGTCTTCATGGGTTAAATACAACTCAGAAGTCTGAGAATACAGGTTCACACTAACTAAAGAGTAGTCTATAATCAATGCATTGAAAATGATTTATAAGGGATTTTGAAGTGTTTGTAACTGTTGTGGTTTAACTCAGCAAGGCTCTAAGCACCGCACTGTTGTTTAGCTCACTTCCCTCAGCCCAAGGTGGGATGAGAGAGAAATTTAGAAACAACAAGAAACTTGTGTGTTGAAATAAAAACTATTTAGTAAGATAGAAAAGGAAAATAATAGCAAAAATGCAATAATAACTATATATATCCACAATGTAATTATTTGAGAATCAATACACAGTTAACAGTACAACTGCCTGCTGACTATCTTCACACTACTAAACCACACTGCTAAAGCAACACCTTACCACCTGCTCACTAACATCCAGCCAATCTCTGTGCATCTTTATAGATTTCTGCATGATATCACATGGTGTAGAATAACCCCTTGCGAAATTCAGGCCAGCTATCCTGCTCCAACCACCCACCCCCGCTGCCCCAACATAAAGGCAGTGGCTCTTCCCTGCTGACTGGTTTGTGCTATTTGTGCTATCTTAGTTAGGACTAGAATAGCAAGTTCAATTATTCTGTTTGCTAAGTTCATAATAGTCTTCAGAATAAAACTTTCCAATTTAGTGTTTACAACAGAAGCTTAAAAATACTGCCCTTATATCTCACGTGGGGAGTTCAAGTTTTTAAAATCTTTAAGAAAAAATATAGACATGTCCAAACTGAGTTTAAAAAAAAAAAAAAAAAGTAATACAGAACCAGGGGAATAAAAAGTTACCATCTGAAGCCAATTTTTATCAATCCCACGTCAAACATTGTTATATTCCAAAATATACTTTGAAGAACATAGAGGTAGAGAAATCAACACAGCAAAGCTGTTTGAACCACAATGGGAAAAATAAGGTTTTGTCTTTTTAGATGGTGATTTTTCACAGCAGATTTGTGAATAGAGGCATGATGGAGGTAAGTTCTTACAAAACTATTATTCATTCTTTCCAGATCTCACAAGTCAGATATGTGTGTGCTCCTTGCAGCATACCTTGATTATCTCTCATGTGAAAGAATCATTCAGGTGAACATTGAGAAACGTCCTTTAAGATTTTAGTTTGAAACGTAAGAAGCAGCCTTCCTATAGATTACTAGAAAGATGGTCATGTACTGCAACAGGCTCCTAAGGGAAGTGATCATGGCTCTAATCCTGTCAGAGTTCGAAAAGTCTTTGGACAATGCCCTTAAATATATAAGTTAACACTTAGGCTGCCTTGTGTGATGGAGTAAGGAGCAAAAGCCAATAATTCTCATGGGTCCCTTCCAACCCAGGATAGTCTATGATTCCATGACTCAGCCTGCAAGTAATAGCCATATATGGCATAAAAGATGCATTTTCACTTAAATGACTACTTGTTTTAGGTATAAAATTCAATTACACATTAAGGTAAGGATCAATACAGGCAGTTTTATTTTCAGTATTTTTATTTGCAGTAAAAAATAACAAAGTCTAGAGTTTGCTGCTATAGGATTTGAAAGTTGATTCAAACTTCTTCCGCACTATAATTGTGTTCATTTTCAGGAATTCCTCTCATGTTTTGACATCTTGTCAGAGGGCTGCTCTGTAAATATACGAATTTGATGAAAGCTGGATTCCCACCCACTAAACTCAATCTTTTTACCATGGTAAGTTCAGACTCTGCTACCTACACATTCCTTTACTTTGAACGTGCTTTTTCTAATGATGTTCACTGTTCACTGGGATTACGCAGATTTTTAAGATTTAAGTATTTTGTAGTAGATAGAATAAAGTTATCTGGATTTTAATAATTCATGGTGATATTCAACTCATTCAGAATCTTAATTAAGTTGCTCACTTGAGATATGCATTTCTCTTTCCACCTGTACTTCAAGTTGAGAAGTATGAGATATTTGAAAGTCGTAAGGAGACTGGCAAACATCAGACAAGATTTTTGTACGCTCTGCTTTTCTGCCAGGGCTTGATTCAGCTGTTGACAATTTAATATTTTGCAATGTCCGTAGGTATTTTAACTGTTTTCATAGAATTGTAGAATAGTTTGAGTTGGAAGGGACCTTTAAAGGTCATCTGGTCCAACTCCACTGCAATGAACAGGGATATCTACAGATAGATTAGGTTGCTCAGAGACCCATCCAGCCTGACCTTGAACATCTCCAGGGACAAGACATCCATCACATCTATGGGGAACCTGCTCCAGTGCTTCACCACCCTTATGGTAAAAAACTTATATCCAATCAAAGTCACCTCTCTTTTAGTTTGAAACCACAAACCCCTTGTCCTATTACAAGAGACTATGTTAAAGAGCCTGTCCCCTTCTTTCTTGTAGCCTCCCTTTAGATACTGACAGGACGCTCTCAGGTCTCCCTGGAGCCTTCTCTTCTCCAGGCTGAACAGCCACAGCTCTCTCAGCCTGTCCTCACAGGGGGAGTGTTCCATCCCTTGGATCACTTTTGTGGTCCTCCTCTGGATGTGCTCCAACAGGTCCATGTCTTTCCTGTACTGAGGACTCCACATCTGCACGCAGTGCTCCAGGTGAGGTCTCACTAGTACAGAGTAGAGGGGCAGAATCACCACTCTTGACCTGCTGGCCATGTTTCTTTTGATGCAGCCCAGGATACACCTGGCTCTCTGGGCTATGAGGACACATTGCTGGTTCGTGTCCAGTTTACCATCCACCAATATCCCCAAGTCCTTTTCAGCAGGGCTATGTTCTGCCCTTTCATCCCTCAGCTTGTATTGATAGCGTGGGGTTTCTGCCACCCAGGTGCAAGACCTTACACTTGGCTTTGTTGAACATCATGAGGTTCTCGTGGGCTGACTGTTTGAACCTGCCTAGGTCTCTCTGGATGGCATCCTGTCCCTCAAGTGTGTTGACTGCACCACACATCTTGGTGTCATCCACAAACTTACTGAGGGTGCACTCCATCCCACTGTTGATGTAACTGATGAAGATATTAAAGAGAAGGTGCTCTTTCAGGTTTGTGTATCTCTCACAGTTTTTGGATTATATTTTATATTAGACACTGACATACAGGCAACTAACCTAAATATCAAATTCTTTCATTCTCTAGCCAAAGGAGTCCAGACTGCAACTCATACAAATGCATACAGACATCCATGTCTGTATGCATTTAATACGTATACTATATTTTTTCCAAGGCAATTAACACCACAGCAGCCATATTCTGCAGTGGAGCAGGGGGACTGCCGAGTGAGAAGTGTTTCCAAAAACAAAAAAAACATGGAGAAGCCAGAGTGAGGAGAGAGGTGCCTGAAACTGCCAGTCCTTGCAAGAGCAGGTGGCATGGCAGGAGTGGGTCCAAGAGTGCATAACACCTCTGCACATACACAAGCATCTTGTAGGAAATGCAAGTGACCAGGAGCATGGTGAACAGGACTGGCAGACAGGGCATGGCCCATCAATAAGGGCATGGTGCAGCAGTTTACACAGAAGTTCGCACAGTCAGGATAGGCAGGGAGGGTGCAAGGCAGACTGCTTTCTTCTCATCTGGGAACACATGAAGGTGCAGTATTCTACTGAAACAAAAATAGTGACCATTTGCCACAACAGTCGAGCTACAACGATTCCAGGCTGACGTGCACCCAGATGGACCTCCCAGGGAGAGACAGAGTTGCCCAGGCTTCCGGTTGTGGGTCCATTTGACCAATGGGCCAATTGAATGAATGGTTGCATAGATGGTGTTGCGCTCAGTGCTTTGGGTTGTATGATCTAGGATGGACCTTCGATAGACCAGGCATGCTGACATTGGATGGGACACAACTGACCATGAGGAGCAAGAATACACTGGGTTGCAAGCTGGCTGGGATTGACACCAGAGCTTTAAGCTAGAGTGAATGGGGGATAGGGATGTACTGCTAAGTGACAGAGAAGAGTCGGGGAACACTGTTACTTTAGGAAACAACAGGGGAAAACTTCAGATTTGTCCCACGGGATTTTGGGAGGGTTCCTCCGAGAAGGTAATGAGACTGATAGTCCAGCTGAAGTGCCTCTACACTAATGTATGCAGCATGAGAAATAAGCAGGAGGAGATGGAATCTGTGGTGCAATTAGAAAACTATGACTTAATTGCTATCACAGAAACATGGTGGTACAGATCACACAACTGGAATACTATGACTGAAGGCTACAAGCTTTTTAGCAATAGGCAAGGTGGGAGGGACATAAGAGTTGCCTTCTATGTCGAGAAGTGGATGAACTGCAAAAAGCTGCCTCTGAGAAACAGCAATGACCAGGTTGAGAGCTCATGAGTTAAAATTAGGGACCAGGGCAGTAAAGAACATCTGGTGGCTGGAGTCTACTACAGGCTGCCTGATCAAGGAGAGTCTGTTAATGGGGCCTCCTTGCTTCAGCTGCAAGAAGCATCTCACTCACAGGCTATCATCATGATGGGAGATTTCAACCACTCAGATATCTGCTGGGAAAACAACGTGGCAAGCTGCAAACAATACAGGAAACTCCTGAAATCCATTGAGGACAACTTGCTGGTCCAGGTATTGGATAGATGAACGGGAGGTGAAGTATTGCTGGACCTGGTGCTTGCCAGTGAAGAGGGTATCATTAAAGAGACTGAGATCAGAGGCAGCCTGGGCTGCAGTGACCATGACTTGGTTAAGTTTGTGATCTCTAGAAATATGGGCCTGGCAAACAGTGGAGTCAGGACCCTGTATTTCAGGAGAGTGAACCTGCAGCTGCTGAAGGAATTATTAGATNAGTGAACCTGCAGCTGCTGAAGGAATTATTAGATGAGATACCCGGGGAAGCTTTCCTTAGGGATAAAGGAACAGAACAGAACTGACAGCTCCTTAAGGACACCTTTTTAGAGTATAATAGCTCTCCATCCCTCATTGTGAGAAATCAAGCAGAGGTGACAGGAAACTGGAGTGGCTGAGCAAGGACATGCTGGCCAAACTGAGGGATAAGAAGGAAGAGTACAAGCAGAGGAAGCAGTGATGGGTGGCCTGGGAAGAATAGAGGGATGCTGTCCTGACATGCAGAGATGGATTCAGGAAAGGTAAGGTGCAGTTGGAACTGAACTTGGTGAGGGAAGCAAAAAAGAACAAAAAGGATTTCTTTAGATACATTGGACAGAAGAGAAAGGCCAATGAGAGCGTCACCTGTCTGATAAATCAGAAGGTAGAAACAGCAACAACAGACATAGAGAAGGCTGAGGTACTCGATGAGTTCTTTGCTTCAGTCTTCACTGGCAGTCAGGATTTCCGCGACTCTGGTGTCCTTGAACCTCTAGGCACAGGTCAGGGGAGCAAAATTGCTCCCACTATAAGAGCTGAGCAAATTTGAGACCATCTCATGAGGCTGAATGTGTACAAGTCTACAGGGCCTGAAGACATAAATCCCAGGGTCCTGAAGGAACTGGCTGATGTGATGGCCAAGCCACTCTCCATCATATTTGAAAGGTCACGGCTGTCAGGAAAAGTCTTTGGTGATTGGAAAAAGGGAATATCACTCCCATTTTTAAGAAAAGAAGAAAAGAAGACCTGAGGAATTACAGGCCAGTGAGCCTCATGTCTGTACCTGGGAAGATCATGGACTGGATCCTTCTGAAAGACATGTTAATGCACATGCAAGATGAGGAGGTGATCCAAGACAGAAAGCAAGGCTTCACCAAGGGCAGATTGTGCCTGACCAATCTGGTGATCTTCTATGATGGAGTGATGGTATCTGTGGACCAAGGAAGTACAAATGATGTCATCTACCTGGACATGTGCAAGGCCTTTGACATGGTCCCCCAGCACATCCTTATCTCTGAATTAGAGAAATATGCATTTGAAGGATGGACTATTTGGTGGCTAAAGAGTTAGTTGGATCGTTGCAGCCAGAAGGTTGTGGTGAACAGCTCTATGTCCAGGTGAAGGCTGATCACAAGTGTTGTACCCCAGGGGTACATCTTGGGACCTGTGCTCTTCAATATCTTTATTAATGACATAGATGATGGGATTGAGTGCACCCTCAGCAAGTTTGCTGACAACACTAAGTTGAGTGGTGCAGTTGATACAAGAGAAGGGAGGGATGCCATCCAGAGGGGCCTCGACAGGCTTGAAATGTGGGCCCACAGGAACTTAATGAGTTTCAGCAAGGCCAAGGGCAAGGCGTCGCACTTGGGTTAGGACAATCCCAGATATGACTACAGACTGGGAAAAAAACTCCTTGAGAGCAGCTCTGCTGAGAAGGGTTTGGAGGTCCTAGTACATTAAACGCTGGACGTGAGCCAGCATTTTATGCTTGCAGCCCAGAAGGCCAACACTATTTTGGTGTGCACAAAAGAGAGGTGGTCAGCAAGGAGAGGGAGACAATTGTACCCCACTACTCTGACCTTGTAAGGCTTCATCTGGGGTACTTCATTCAGGCCAGAGAAATGGTTTCAAACCAAAAGAGGGAAGATTTATATTGGATATAAGGAAAAAGTTTTTTTACAGTAAGAGTGGTGAAGCACTACAACATGTTGCTCAGAGATGTGGTGGAAGCACCGTCCCTGGGGACATTCAAGGTCAGGCTGGACAGGGCTCTGAGCACCTGGTCTAGCTGTAGATGTCCCTGCTCATTGCAGGGGAGTTGGACCAGATGACCTTTAAAGGTCTCTTCCAACTCTAAGGATTTTATAATTACATGATTACACTTTTATTTTAGAAGTAGTAGTTCTCCTCATATTATTGTTAGTAAGAACGTTATAGTGTCAATTTCCATGGGAAACTAGATTACTAATCAATTCTACTTCATTTTTTTTCTATATCAAACAGCAAATTTATATAAATGGTAACTGCTCTGTTTTGGCTGTAGGCATATAGTCATCCAAAAGAGTTTAGTAATAGAAAAAGTACCTGTCTATGCAGATTAATATTTATAAAGTATGCTCTTTTGCCTCAAAAAATGTAGAATCTACTTTTTGTTACATTTTATCATACTTATATGTTCAGATTTTTCAGTATACTTACACACAGATTTGCTGAATATTAAATATTTTAAAAGATACACATATTCATTACAAAGCCATTATGTCAGCACATATAAATTTAGGTCTTGCAATTAACATACAATGAAGCATGCCTTGCTGACGTGAAAGTTTAAACTAATTTGTATGGAATAATAAACTGGTTCAGCTTTGAACACGGAATATTCCCTTCTTTTATAAATATTGTTCATGATCACAAATATATTCCACTTTTTGGTGTGAAAATGAGAACTTTGTCATTTCCCTGTCTTGCTGTTTGAAGGTGTGGCCTTTCCATGAAATGCATAGTTATGGCTCTTGCAGAGAAACAGGTCTAAAAAACACCAAAGAGCAGTGATGTTTCTTTCTAACTTTATAAGTCAAACAGCTCTTTTCAATATTCTTGTGCCTTTATAAACAATGATTAGGATTAAATTCTGACACATTAGTTTAATTTTGCAAGTTTATACATTAACTGAGAAATTCCCTTAGCGTCAATAGTTACTCTGATATTTACTACTCTGGTGAGGAAAATTAAGGTCTGACAGTATCACAATACACATATTAACTTCATTTATGAGAACTGACTATTTATATGAATTTGTAGGTACTCTTAAGTTTACATACCTACGTTTATAACTGTTGTTTGAGAATGATGTTGGCCTACAGAAGGATGGCTTATTGATGAAAGTGTCAAGGTTTATTTGTGATTCCTGTTGTGAAGTAACTCAATCTGTGATTGTTCCTTGAGAAATTGGTTTAATATATTAATTAATAAATTTAGACAGTGGGCAGCTTAGAGCTGTTTATTCCTGAATGACTGCAATACTACCAGTAAACTCTCTCCAGGACAAATCTTCAAGTAGTAGTACTAGGTAGCTGAAGATGTCAGCCTGATAGTCCTTGATCTGAGGGCCAGGCATTAGCTCCTGTTTTGTTTCACTTAATAGTAAGAGTGCATACTGTGGTGCAGACTGAGGACTGGAACAGATCATGATTCCAACTGCTATCTTTGTTATCTTGATTTTTTTTTCTGTGGAAATCAGTTCTTCAGTATCAGGAAAAGATACAACTCCCACATGCCTTGCGCGAATCTCAAATTAAGTAACCTAATTTTCTACAGTCAGTGCACTCTTGACACGCAGTTACATGCAGAAGCTTAAAAAAATTCTCAGTAATCCTATTATTTACGAAGTTAGACAAACTAACAATATTGAATTGTGTAGGATGTGATAAAAAATGCTAGTATAGAAGTATATATGAATTTTATCAAGACCAGAAAAACTCCAGTTACCAAATGTGAAAGTTGTTCTGGGAATATGCTAATGTGAGCTAAACTTCAGCTAACAAAGTACTGAAAGGAAGGTTGGGCTGACTGGTGAGCTGTTTGTCCCTGAGTCACTAGCAGCAATGTGATGAGGATTTTCATCTGCACTTTGTTCTGACTTAAATATTTTCTTTAGTAAGATAACCCTTAGCTGTTTTGAAATACCTGATTTTCAAATCCTTCTGCTTGCACCCTTCTAATTGATATAAATATTGCATTATTAATTAGAAAAAAGTGATTGAGGTAGGTTACTCCATATTAAACGTGGATTTTGTAAACCCTGCTTTCTCTTCATCCTCTAAAACAGTTAATTTGTCAAAGAAGACAATTAAGTTGTTCTGATGTGAGTTTTTCTTGACCTCCAGATTAGCTATGTTTATATTTATTTATAAGGATTTATATTTATATTTATTTATAAGGATTTATAAGAGTCTGTCTAGAAGGGAAGACATGAGGAGTGGCTGAGATCACTTGGTTAGTTCAGCTTAGAGAAAGCTGAGTGATGATCTCATTGTGTTCTATATCTTCTTCATGAGGGGCAGTCAATGATCTCTGGTGACAGCGATAGGACCCAAGAGAACGGCATGGAACTGCAGCAGAGGAGGGTTAGGCTGGCTAGCAGGAAATGTTTCTTGACCAAGAGGGTGGTCAGGCACTGGAGCAGACTACCCAGGGCACTGGTCATGGCACCAATACTGCCAGAGTTCTAAAAGTATTTGGACAACACTTTCAGACATACGGTTTGATTTGATTTTTGGGTGGTCCTATGTAGAACCAGGAGTTGGACTCTATAATTCTTGTAGGTCCCTTCCAACTGAGGATATTCTATAATTATAACAGTATTAGTAACTTCCAGTTTTTTGTTGTCTGATTTTTTCAGAGTAGCCTAAGTATATTGTAATTATGTTTATAAGTGGATATATGAAAATAACCTTATCCTTCCTTACAAGTTAAATCAATTTATTTTTTCTTTGCAGAATGTATTATCTTGGTGAAGAAAGTTGGAAGTTTCCTGCCTGCAAAGCTATGTTTTATTTTCCAAAATTCTTCTCTAACAATTATCATTTTGTGCTAGTTGAGTCTAAAGGCAAGAATTTAAATTACCCTCACAATGAGATTATATGACTTAAATTTCTTAATAACAATGTTGAGGGAATTATAAATGAATCAAGTTTGAATTCCTGGCAAGGAATAGCAAAGAATACATCAACTTTCCTTTCCCTTCTTTCCTAACTCATCAAGTAATTGCAATTACATAAAGTATTTCTCAAGTTTCATATGTCTGTGAGAGACAGTTGAACTTCTTCAGTAGAAGAGAGATTTAAATTAAAGTGATTATTTGATATCTATACATTCACAGTTCACAAATATATTAAAAGTCCTTCAATCTTGTTGGTTATTATATACTCTTTTTTCCCAATGGAGTAATCACTGTACCTTCAAAGTCTATAGAAAAATGTTTCCAGAAAGTGATTTTTACTAGGGAAATCAACCTCTGAGTGTGATGAATTAGAAATTCAATGTAAACTGCCATAAACTCAGGCAGTATTCACTGGAGATTTGAGTACAATCAAGATGATCCTACAGGGCCATTATTTACCACACTACAGATCAAATCCTGTGTTTATGAGGAAACAGAACAGTAACACCAGTGCATTCTCATTTTTTTTCTCTCTCTGAAAAATAATTAGAATTTTAATAAGTGAAAAGACCAGTTTTTCTAATAATATGTGGTAATATCTAGGACAATATAATTTTCTCAAACTTCTTACAGTATTTTTTCAGTTTTAAAATACATGTTCCAATGTTCTCTGGAACAATAACGTATCCAGCTCCTTAACTGAGCTCTCCTGCCTTTTCCAAGCATATCAAATCAAAGTTACCAGATTATCATTATTTTTTAGGAAAAAATAATTTCCATACTTTTAATCAGGGCTTAACTCATTATCTAAAATGATCTAGAGTTATAATGACGGAGTTGTATAATAACTATAATATTTCTTGTGATTTTATGTTTTGTCCTTCATTTGCTCACTTCTTCCCCTTTCCTTTTTTTCCTTTTTTTATGTCTCCCAAAATTCTTTGCATGCACTTGCATTGTGCGCTTTGTCACATTGACCTTTGTTTTATCACCGTCATCTACTAATTATAAAATATGGACAGCCATTCACATTATTTTTATGCCTTAACTTTTTTAAGTGCAGTTTCTCCTACAAATGTTTGCCAGAACAGTCTTCCCTCTCTTTCTTCCTTCCTCCCTTTCTTCCTTTTCCTTCTTCTTTTCTTCCTTCCTCCCCTCCTTTCTTTCTTCTTTCCTTCCTTCCCTTTTTCCTTCCTTCCAGAACAATGCGAAACAAAACAATATCTTAATTAGCTAGTCTGCAACATAACACCTACACAAAGTGCATAAAAAAGCATTGTATATAAAATAATAAATGTGATGGCAAATTTGTCTCATTACAGTCAAGGCATCTAAACTAGGCTCCTATTTTTCATACACACATATCTAGGTTTTTCTGTGCCTAAAATTGAAAAAAAAAAATTTGTCCTCCATGATGGTTAACTCAGTTTATGTCTTTTTTATTCACTTGATACTATAATCTACTTGCCACGTCTTTCTTGCAGCTACTCAAATAAGTAGATTTCCGCTTCCAGCACGGAGGAGGGTGGAGCACACAAAAGTGATAGGTCTTCTATCAGGGGGTTATTTCAACTTGTAATGCTCTTGAATATTAAAGAGAGTTTCAATGAATATCAGTTTCCCAAATGTCTTGAGGCAGCTATGCATTTGACAGGCAAGAAAACTCATAGTACTATAGTAACCAAAGAGTTGAAAAAAATGTAATTTATGAATGCTAAATCAACATCACAGTGAAATAATTTTTTCTTTTCTTATTATAGCAAATAATATGCTTCCCTATCGTTGGAATAACAATATAACGGCAAGTCTGATTAACTATGATAAATCATAGAATCATAGA
>WBMW01000880.1:7957-19578 GCA_013396635.1 Penelope pileata
GGGTGTGGGGGGGAGGTGATGGCGGGGGCCGCCTGCCTCAGTCGTGCCGGCTCCCCACCCGCTGCTGCCCTTCCTCCCGGCCGTGTGCCGCGCCATGCCGGCTGCCGGCCGGCTGAGTCACTTTCCCGAGCGCGTGGTGCGTCCTCCTGCCGTGTCATCCGACCTTTGTGCGCCAAACTTCCCGGGCATCTGCCCTTCTTTTGTTTCGTGCCGTTCTTCGCGAATTTCGGTGCCTCGCTGTTCTGCAGCCAGCGTGGTTTCTTCGTTGTTAGAATCCTGCCCTACCCCACCTTGGCAATGGTGCTAAATCACAGCACCAGGAAGGTGTCTGCTCTCCATCGCGCTGGGCTCCTGTTGATAGTGAGGTGCTGTCTCCACCCTCTAAGGCTTCTGCCTTAGAAATGTCCCCTTATTTCTGTTCTGTGACCTGTGCTTAGTCGTGTTGTCAAAGCTGTGTTTTAAACCTGGAGGATTCATCCCAATTTAGCCCTCTGCCATCTCACAGCTTGGCTGCGTCAGCCTTTCTTCATCTTTATTGATGAAAAATAAAATTCCAGAGATAAGTTTCCCTCCATGATCTTTCATCCCCATTTGTAACCATTTCTCTTCCCTGTACCTCCTGCGTTGAGCACTACTGAAGCAGAATGGATTATGAGCCTTGTCTTCACTTTCACCATCTGTTCTCCTTGTTGCTCACTACCAAGTGTCGCCTACCCCTTCCCTTGTGAATCACTTGTGACACTTTCAGCAACCCTGCCACATCCTTCAGTGAAGCCCCAAAAATAAGCACCATTCATGGTGATGAGGTCCTGAGTGATAAAAATCTTACGGAAGAAGACCACAAGTACAACCCCTTGCCCAAATCATTCCGTTGCCTTATAAGCCAAATGAGGCTCAGTGCTCTTTTACTTAAAGGTGACAAGTTTGTGTGCTTTTATCTTTTCTGTCTTACAGTGTGCAAACACTTAACATTTTCAAACTTCATCATATATTAAACTTGCAATGAAATCTCACGAGTTTTGATTCTTATATAGTGTATTCTTGATTTATGTTCTTGAAATGGGAATTCTGGTAGGAGCTTATTTCTCTGGGTGTTGTTGCTTGTTTTTATGTATTTGGGGTTTTTTTGGTTTGTTTTTTCTTTTTGTAAGAGCAAAAAATGTGCAACATAAATGATTTCTTCTTATGTTTACATGTCACAGAATGACAGATTGCCATACTCTTCCTCTGGTTCTGATAGAGTAGGTGTCAGTTTCCAAGATTATGTTAAAAGTGTAAACTTTGCAAAATATTAGCCATTTCTGGAAATTCAGCTATTTAAATGTACTCTGCCCCAAGATGGCTGCCACCACCAAAATGGCTACCTAGTCTCTTCACAGCTTGGAGTTTGTAATTTATTTTGATTGTTAGAATTGTAGTTCATAAGTCTGGTTGTAGTCAAAAAGTTTAAAACCTCCTTGCTAAATAAGCATAGGGTAACTTGAGGTAAGTAGTACAGTCAGTCACAATGTGGAAAAAAATATTTTGTAGAGCCAACGCTGGACTAGACTACAGTACAGATAGCTTCATTTTTTCTGTCTTGCACAGAAAATTGTTCACCTACTATATCTGAAGCTAATGCTTCCTAGAAAATAAAACACATTTTGAATGTAATTACTCTTTCTGCTTTGTTCTGTATGAAAACAGTCTTTCCACTGAGGCTCAATTCTAGACTCTTAAAGTGATGAATCCTCAGCAAGGATCTCCATTGTGTGCCGATTTTCTCATCAGCCATTCAGGCTATTTGAAACAACCTGAAGTATTTTGGCAGCTGTTGTTTTCTGCACATAGGAGTTTAATGTTGCAGTGAGATGTTTATAGACGTTCTGTCTTCACAGAGTAAACCACCCAAATGTTTTTCTATTTCTACTGTATTTTCATGATTAAAGAATGTCTGAACACTGATCTGCTTTATGAAGAGGCATTCAGATCAGATCGTTAGGAAAAAACATTACAAAGATTTCTGAAAGAATTATGAAATCTGGTATTTTGATGAGTTATTCTGAAAGGAGTCAATTCTAGTGGCAGCATGTAATAGTGCTTCTGAGAAAAGTAGCTAATGCTGAAGAAATATGCGTTTTACGTGACAAAATAAAATCAGGCTCAGGAAGAAAGTATCAGATTTGGCTTGGACCCTTCTGGAATTGTTGAAATCTTTTGCCTCTCTTTTACAGATAACATTCTAGAAGAGCTTTTTCCATGCCCCCATGTGTATACAAATGAAAAACGACTGTTCATGTATTATGTATAAGTAAAATTGTTGAATAAGGATTTGTTAGTGCTGGATCACTAATATTGATTTGACACAATAATTGTTTAACAATGCTACAGGATATTCCTGATTATGATCACTTACATTGGGATGTACTTATATGCCTCTTTCAACATTTTTTCAAAAGTGGCATATGAATACAAGGGAAAAAAAATGAGGTATACCACTAAAAGGCAAACTTAATCGCTGGCTAATTTCTTTTAAAGATTTTGACACCTCAGATAAGGTGGTATTTCCACAACATAGATTATTCTTTATACATTGTTATCTTAATTATTATCCTGATAATCTGCTGATTCCTGCCATCTGAATCACATGGTGTTTCTTCTGTCTGTCTGGGAGTCCAGGATAACAGTTAGGAAACTGCCTTAGCCTGAAATATGCACAAATGTTGGCCAGCTTTTTCATTGCCCACCATGCTTGGTTAAAGACAAGTGCAACCAGGCTGCCCTACCACTAGCCACCTAGAGCAGACACGTTGGTGGCTGGGTCTGTCATTCTTGTAAATTACCTTTTGACTAACCGATCACAACATCTTTCCCTTTGTACTTAAAGAGCTAACTGTTACAAAGCTCTGCTCGGGTTTTGGGTGGGTCTCTTCTGCCGTGCAGTCTCGTGGACTTCAGGTATTAGTCATACAGCTTTTAAAGGTTCAGTCTAGCTGGTTTTGAACTCAATTGCTCTTTGGTGGGGAGAGAAAGAGAATGCACACCCTGCCCTTTTTACACCTTCTGTTACACTGCCCTACAAGCAAAGCTTTTAGCACTGCAGATAATAGTTAATCCAGTAGGCTGTCCAGAAGTATAATCTTTGTTTGTTTACTTACATTTATTTAAATTTGTAATGCTGTTCCAAGTCTGCTTTGAATTATATGGCTCACATTCAATATTCATTATTCATTCAATTCCTGTACTTCTGCAGCTATCTGGGCTTATTTTGTGGATCAAATCCTGAATTTTAATCCATGTGAATTTGGTAAGGTTTTACAAAATGCTTACAAACATGGAAATGTATGTACACAGCTAAAATAGGAGCCTAAAACTGATTCATTTGTAACAGCATAAAATAGTTATGTGCTGCAATAATTACATAGCATAAGTCAGCAGGTACCCAACAAGAGCTGACCTCTTGTTAAATTATTATCAAAAAAGCAGTTATTTTATTGTGTTAACTTTTAGTAACAAGATCAAATATGTTTTAAAATGTTTTTCCTTAGAGTCTTCATGATACTTAGGGACTTATTTCCCTAAAAGAATTGCAGCCCTATGTCCTGTTTCACTGGCTGTTTCTGACATCTGCTTATCTATTGACTATATGTTTACCCATAGAATTGAATTTAATGCTCAAATAGCCAGCCACAGTAACTTTGGACACAAAGGCCATTAGGTTGGATGAAGAGAACTAGGAGTCCAGTCACAGCAAGACATGACATCCTCCCACTGAGCCAGTGCTCTTCAGGCCTGCAAAGTCTCACATGGCCTCCTGCTCTGCACTCCCCTTTTTCACCTGTTGGCAGTGCAGTGCTGCAGCCTTGTCTGCCCTGGCACTCCCCTGGCCCCAAGCATGGGGCCTACCAGTTGGGAAGGGACTGTGGCACAGACCTACACCTGCACATGTGCCTCCAAAAGAGTCCCATGCTCAAAGCATCCCTGCTAACAGAAATTACTCCTCTCGTAGACTGTTTCTCTGTTATGCAACAAGACCAGTAGTTGGCATTTGAATTGAAGCGCTTGTCTTAACACCCAATACCTGGAAAATGTCATAATCAAAAGAAAGGTGGGAGGTGTATACAGTCAGAGCGCAAAATATGTCTGTAGTTGCAAGTGTAGGTGTAATATTGTCTCAAAGTGCTAACACCAGAGCACCATGAAAACTGGGTAGACTGTGTGCATGAAAAAAAAAAGCAGTAACAGTAAATGCATTACTAAACATGACAAAGATTTGATGAAGCATTATTACAGGAGAATGCAGATTTCTGTGCTGCTTAGGGGCTGTCTCTGTTTAGTGCTGTGAATGGTAACACAAACAGCTGTTATTAGCTCTTCAAAAGCATCAGTTTCTCCCCAAGCAACCTAAACCTACCTGGCCTTTCACTGAATTTTTATCTCATGTATCATAATACAGATGTATAATATATTTCATACAAAGTGTAAGTGCTTTCAGCATGCTGGGCCCCCTCAGTTCTATCATATTGAGTTCAAGGAGGTTTTTTCTTCCCTTTGATAGAAGGGGATGCAAGACAAGTAAAGGTGGAAGTGAGCATAACACAATTATCTCAGACTATGGCACTGTGTCAAATACAGGATAGTATCTTTTTGGCTAAGAAGAAATGTTGCCAGAAGAAAAACTCCAATGTTGTTTATATACAACAGAAGCAATATAAGTGATTTTCTATTAACTTTTTCTTAACATGCAGAGATAAAGCCTATTGCGTGTGATCATCCATTTCAATTTGTGAAAAGGATTAATTGACTTCCCCTGGCTTCAATTAAAAATTATCTGTGGGTAATGCTTTCACTTAAAAGAATCTACTTTTATTTATGTTATGGTCACAGAGGCTGTTTCAGCTATGCAGGAAAAATACTTCCTCATCTTTTTTCCCACCTGTTTGGTTTTAACCTACTTTTTTCCTGATCTGTTGTTACTGATATATTCAAACCTTTTTAAAATCTAAATGGCCAAACTTAGTAGATTTGCCTTGAAAGTATATGCTTGAGAGCCCATTTCCAGGTGTATTTGGCGCTGTAGCTGTATGACATTGCTGGGTGCGCCATTCACAGGCAAGGATTCATCCAAATAGAAAAAGCTGCAAATTTGAATTTTCAGGTGGGCATTCAATGTGAGTTGATGAATGGATTCCCTTTGGGCCATATCCAAGATTAAAAGTTTGTGGTCTGAGTGTTCTCCTTCTATGACTGTTGCACTAAAAGTAATGCCTCCTATTTTATTATGTTAGCCTACATCAGAGGTGGATGTTGGTGGTACGGCAGTAGAGGTTGAACCTTCCCACATTTTCTTGCTATGCAATAGATGGCAGCAGAGGGGCAGTCTGAGAAAATGGCATCTGACATGAAAGTCCTTATGAAGCAAAGGTGAGGAAATGAATTCCTCCATATGGAAAAAATTGCATCCATTGACATTCATCAATGCTTGCTGTATGCTGATGGAGACCAAACAGTGGATGTGAATGCAGTGAGATAGTGGGCAGTGCATTTCAGCAGTGGTGACAGCAACATATAAGACAAGCCACATTCCAGATGGCCGTGCAGATTTTTACGAGTGCAATATGCATGCTCTTGTTCATCGCTGGCAAACATGCATAGCTAATAGTGGCGACTATGTTGAAAAAATAAGTGTTTTGTAGCTGAGAATTTGCTCTATCAAATAGTGTTATTGTGCTCTTTGTAGCTGTTGTAGTTTCCATGGAAATAAATAGGAGGCATTACTTTCAGACCAATCAACATTTGTGAATTTTCTATGCATATACCTCCATATTAAGCTTCATTTTCCCTTCCTTATTCTCTCTTTGCTATTTATCATATGCCTACTTTTGGCTCTTCCTTTGTAAAGATGCAGTCCTGTGCCAGAATTGTCTAATTGTGACATCTAAAACAGTGAAGGTTATTTGCATGTGTTGACCCTACCTAACGTTTTTTTAAGAAGTTAGTTATGCATGTTTGTAAATACATGTGAACTCACGTACTCTAGGTTAGTAATTTCATAAAAGTTGAAAACTGAAATATTGTTTAACAACATAAACTTGATTAAACTGGAAAAAAATCATTTACTGGAAAAAACTGGGAAAATCTACACTTTGTAGATGTATTTGAGGATCTGTTAAATGTCTCCAGAATTAGTTAATTATATTGTCAAAAAGTCAGTTTAAGAAGATGTATGATGCAGAATTTACACTGAAAGTAAAAAGGTAATTATAACTCACCCATCCACTGAAACTCAAAAAGTCATGAAAATAAGATGTTCTTCACGAAATTTTGTGGAGATGTGCACAGTAGAAGTATGTTTATTATTTGAATATGCTTATGGGCTATGCTTGTGCTTACAAGCTGTGTTTCTTGTGATTCAGAAGGGTTTTCAGATAATAGCATATTCCAAACTTCACCCATTGGGCCTTGGTTGCAGAAAACTTCTGTAAAGTGAGGGACCATATTAAGCTGCTGCCCTGCTTCTGTACCTTGTCTTCCATGTGTGCAAAGAGCCTGCTGTGAGTTGAGATTCCCATCCCTTCCCTTCCAACAGAAAGCGAGTATTGCAACACCTCTGACTTTTTGTTTTTCACTCTTAGCCCTGGGTGAAAACTTTCACAGATAAATGCAAATTTCAAAAAGGATTATGTAGACCCATTCACTGTTGTGACTTCACGTCAATGAATTTACCTCCTAGCTGTAAGGATTTGTAGTTAGTTAGCAGTCTTTTTGCCAAACGTGTGGTTCTTGATCGTGTACACATTTCTGAAGATCAAAATGGTGGAAGAAATTGTTCTCCTGCTCTTCTGAGAAAACTGTCACTGGTAAAATAGCATTCTGTTTCTAAAATCAGAGAGTGATACTTTTTTGAGTGTATGTTTTATGACAGAAAGGATCACCATTGCAGTGACTTATACGTGTATATAAATGCAGACATACTTGTAGATCAGTCTATTATGTAGTGATGAGACGAGCTGGCAAAGTTATATTTGACCAGCCAAATATGCTGGTCCAATATTTAATAGAAGAGTCACCAGTTTGAATTTGTATCAAAATTCTATCACGGAATAAAAAAAAGGCCACTGGTGTAACAATTTAGAAATACTGTATTACACTTTCCTCTTAGAAGCCTTATTGCTGAATATGTAACATACAATGAAGAGAAATTAAGGGATCTTAAAGTGACCAATCACATGTACTGAACTGTAGTCAAGAAAATTTTGAAATAAATGAGTGTCTGCACAGATGTGTTGAGAAATGCTTTATGAAGGATAGATTGTTGACAAATATCACAGTGTTAAAACCTTGTTATAGTTTACAGGCAGCAGGCCATATTTTGTTCTCAGTAATGCTTAGTTAAATACATAATACCAAGGCAGAAACTCATCTTTTGCTTTCAAAGCAAGCGAAGCAAAAAGAGATGAAGAGGTTAGGTGAGACTTGGGCAGCACTGAATTTCTACATAAAATTTTAAAATACTTCCAAGTTGCATTGAGGAATTGTTTCCCAAGTTTTAGTATCAACCAGACTGAGAGTGTAATTCTGATTTTTTCAATCTATGTGAGTCTTAAGTGAATTTTAATTGGCACTACTCGTGTCTCACTAAGAAACGAGATAAGATTCTAAAGCTTCAAGTATGAAGGACTGATTCAACCAAGTGAATGAAACAGTGACTAATTAACTAAATGAATGAGTGAGCACATCATTCTTTGCTTTTGTGATTGTTTCTATGCATGAGTGAATGGCAGGGCTATTACGTGTGTGAGAATGAGTGGGGTCAGGGTTACTGAACAATCCACATATTTGGGTGATCTTCCCATCTTTTGATCAGACTAATGAGTCAAGTGTTTGGAATATTAATATGTGTAGATTAGAGCTAAACATGTAATTTGGAGACAAATTACAAACATATGAACAAATTACAAAAATCTGAACATTAACATGCCAAAGCCTGATTTCAGTTGCATGCATATAGCTCTGCATTGGGCAATCCGCTGTTCCACAGTAGGTTGCTTTGAGCCCATTGGTGTCTACATGCATGAGAGGTACACTATTACTCCTTCCAGGATTATTGTTACTAATGACATTATCCAATCTTTATGTAGTTGATTGCAAATCTAATTGTGAAATATAAACATATAAACTGAAGAATTATCTGACAGTGGTGTTTTGTTTGTTTTTTTTGTTTGGTTGGTTGGTTTGGTTTTTTTTGTCTTATGATACTTTCACAAAGGAATAGATTTGGTTATCTATTTGTCAGCTATTTTTTTCAAAGTGGCTAATGAGGCTAGCAATAATTTTGGCATCCTGAAAGCTTACTCCTTTATGTAGCACAAACAAAAGCAGTCTAGAACCCTTCTCTAGTAAGTAATTTCTAATTCATTCTCTACTGTCACTTTATATTTCTAGCTGCATACAATTAAGAAAATAGGATTCAATAGTATGATGCTAAAATCTAATCAAATAGTAAGTGTGATGTGTAGATATAAAGAAAGAATCTGAAATTTTGGAAAACTTAGGGCTTTTTCTTCCTTTTGGAAGTACATTTTTGTTGTTGTTGTTGTTTGTTTTGTTGTTGTTTTTTGTTTTTGTGCAAAGGCCACTGGACTTCATTGTCCTGTCCTTTTTCTCGGAAAAAAATAAAAATTGACCATAACTTCTAGTAGTAGGAAAATTCAGGAGAAAATATATCAAGCAGTAGTAATAACCAGCATTTTAACAACTCTGATGTCATAACTTTAGCTGGACAGCTATTGTAGTTATTCTAAATTATTCTGAATTTGAAAACAGGCTATAGAAAACCCTTGCATATTACATAATTAACCCTATAGTTTCTTGGGCATTTTCTTGCAAGTTAGGTAGTTCCAGTAGAAGATACTTCCTGATCCTAAGCCAAAATCTGCCTGCTCATCTGCACTGTGCAGTCTCAGAATGTTTCAGTAAATTGGGCAGCTGGTGATATTTTTTCATGTATCTTATGATGAGAACACATTTTGCCATTCTTTAAAAAGCAGAAGTCCTTTGCCTTTTACATCCTCCAGGTTTCATTGAATCATATAATCATAGAATGATTTGGGTTGGAAGAGACCTTAAAGATCATCTAGTTCCACCCCCCCTGCAGTGTTGCTATCCACTAGATCAGGCTGTCCACTATCCCATCCAGCCTGGCCTTGAACACCTTCAGGGATGGGACATCCACAACTTCTCTGTGCAACCTGTTCCAGTGCCTCATCACTCTCTGAGTAAAAAATTTCCTCCTGATGTCTAATCTAAATCTCCCCTCTTTTAGTTTAAAACCGTTCCTCCCTATCCTATCACTATCACACTGTGTAAAAGTCAGTCTCCCTCCCGTTTAAAAGCTCCCTTTAAATACTGGAAGACCACTATGATGTCTCCCTGGAGTCTTATCTTTTCCAGACTGTACAAGTCCAGCTCCCTCAACCTTTCTTCATAGGTTTGATCTCCAGCCCTCTGATCACCTTTGTGGCCCTTCTCTGTATCCACTTCAACAGCTCTGTGTCTTTCTTGTGCCAGGGGCACCAGGCCTGGTTACAGTACTCCAGATGGGGCCTCACAAGGGCAGAGTAGAAGGAGGCAATCACCTCCTTTGCCCTGCTGACCACCCCTCTTGATGCAGTCCAGGATACTGTTGGCCTTCCAGGCTGCAAGTGCACACTGCTGCCTCATGTCCAGCTTTTCATCGACCAGGAAGCCTCAGCAGGGCTGCTCTCCATGAGTTCTTCTCCCGATCTGTACACATATCTGGGATTGGAGAGGGGCTTGGCAACTACATCAGCCAGTTCCTTCAGGACCCTGGAATGCATGTTGTCTGGCTCCATAGACCTACACATCTAGTCTCATCAGGTGGTCTTGAACTTGCTGTTTGCTTACAGTGGGAGGGATTTTGCTCTACCTACCCCTGCCTAGAGGTTCAGGGACATGAGAGACATGTGGGAAGCCTGACTGTCAGTGAAGACTGAAGCAAAGAACTCGTCAAGTACCTCAGCCTTCTCTGTGTCCATTATTGCCCATTCTCCCTTCTTGTTTATCAGAAGGGGTACATTTTCCTTGGCCTTTCTCTTCTGACCAGTGTATCTAAAGAAACTTTTCTTGTTATTTTTCACATCCCTTGATGAGCTGAGTTCCATCTGCGTCTTGGCTTTCCCATCACTGCACATTTGGACAGTTTCCTTATATGCAGCTTCCTAGGAGTTCCCATTCAATAATTCCTTTATCAGACTGAAATTTTCTTTCCTGAAGTTCAGGGTCCTGACTCTACTCTTTGCCAGGCCCATGTTCCTTGAGATCACAAACTTGACCAGGGTATGGTCACCACAGTCCAGACTGCCTCCAATCTTAACCTCTTTAATGAGCTCTTTTGTATTGATGAGTACCAAGTCCAGTAGCACTTCTCTTTTTGGTCTGTCTAACACCTGGACCAGGAACTTATCCTCAGTGAACTCCAGGAGTCTCCTGGATTGCTTGCAGGCTGCTGTGTTGGCTTGCCAGTAGACATCCTGGTGGTTGAAATCCACCACCAGGATGAGAGCCTGCAAGTGGAATACCTCTTGTAGATGAAGAAAGAAGGCCTCATCCTCTTAATCAGGTGGCCTCTAGTAGACTCCGACCACCAGATGGGATGGTAGTCCTCCAGAGAAAGGCATGATTTGGCAAACAAAATGTGATTTAGCAAAATGCTCATATTCTGTATAGGCTTCCATATTTCCAAGTGGATTTGGTCTTGATTTGGATGCCTTAAACTATGTAATCAGCTTTAAAGAGAGTAAACATCTTCGGATTTTTGTGGGCTTACATAATGAAAAGAGCTATCTGACATTACAAGTAAAATTAATCACTGGTGTATGTGTAAGACCAATGTCAAAGTTCAAACAATGTGGCTTCTGCTATGATTGAAGAAGGTTTTAGTTATCCATGCAATGATAAAACTAGGGTGGGATTTCACTCAGGTCAAAAATGATCAAACCCAGAGGTAAACAAAGGTCAATATGATTGAAAGAGTTTTATGTGGCTAAAATATTCTATAGAAAATTGAGAATTATCAGTCTATATTTAAAACTGAATTGCAAACAGCAAAAATATTCCAACTGATCTTTAAATCAAAACATTTGGTTCTAGCTAGTAGCTGTTCTATACACAGTTGAGAATTGGTCAATATTCTTCTAATCAACAATTCCAAACAGTGTTATTGGATAGAGAAGATTGAACAATATTTACATGATACAGAATGTATTTCAAAGAAGAGGGTTTAGGGGTTATTTCAGCCTCACTCAGGTCTGATTGCTGGGAACTTGAGATCTGAAAGGTATATATATGGTCTAGTGATGAGAACACTTGTGATTTATTCTTTCTTTGATTTGCTTTGTGATTTTTAGCAACTGTACTTCCATGTGCCTAATTCTCATGTTTTCAAAATGAGGATAAGATTAATAAATATTTATAAAATACTTTTGATACCAAGGGAAAAGGAGGCTATAGCATATGTATATGTATATATACATATATAGCATATGTATATGTATAGTATGTCAAACTGGCGGCCCGTGGTCTGGACAGGTACACTCTTCTCTGGATAGAGAACTGGTTAG
>WBMW01000880.1:20058-39810 GCA_013396635.1 Penelope pileata
AGGGAGGTGGTGGAGTCACCATCCCTGCCGCTGTTCAAGAAGCGTCTGGATGAGGTGCTACGGGATATGATTTAGTAGCTCAGTGGGTAGAGATGGTGATAGGAGGACGGTTGGACTAGATGATCTTGTAGGTCCTTTCCAACTTAGTGTTTCTATGATTCTATGATTATTAGAGTGGAAACTTACCATACTAAGTTGTCACTGTTATTCAATTTATGAAATTTTAAAGTTATTTTAAAAAACCCACCCCGTTCTGTATTGGAAGATTTGAATACAAAATTGAAATACACTATTGCAAGAAATGTAGGAGTTAAATCGTGCTGTATTTGTTTTGGGTGGCCAAATATGTGAAGGTAGAAACCTTGCCCACAGCTGGATCAACTTTTTAGATAAGAAAGGGCAGTGTGCCATGTCAGTTACATCACACAGCAAGCAAATGCTTGTCTGCATCATGAAGTCTACTGTGGATCATGGTGCTCAGCTGAAGTATATCCACAGTGTGCATCTGCCAGATTGCAGTCTGTTAACTAGGTTAATAGACAAAAGTAAATCAAAATGCGAACAATTCATTTTGTATTTGATATTTGGCTTTATAGTGATGTACAAAAGAACCTCGTGGATACTTTTGAGCATAGGATTGTTAAGGATAATGGACTACCCTCTGAAAGTGCCTCACTTTTCAACCGTCTTAATCTGTCCTTCATATACCTGACTCAGAATGCTCCTCATAGCATGGAAGTCACATACATACCCATTGCAGCTCATATGCTCTTTCGTAGTGCCTTTTTTGCAAAATATGTGTCACAGGCTGAGGCATTCACATAGTGTGCATGCAGAAGGGATCAATCATAAAGAACTGCTGCCATTTAACAGCTGCCTATCAACGTGCATTGTGACTATCCAAATGTATTTCACCAGCTGAAACACCTTCACTGCTACTGTCTGATACAGAATTGGGAACAGAAAACTGCCAGTCTCATTCCAGAGGACGCATATATAAAACTAGTTTGTACAGTGATGAAGCAATATCCAGCATATGTATCTTTAGATTCATGCTTTGAGTAGATTCAAAATATCCTCAGAGCTGTAGCTCAATTATATATTACATGTAGAGTGTTTTCTTGCAAAGCCTTGCAAAGGCAGATAAATAGAAACTTTATTAATCTAGAAAGTCACGTTGTATCTGAAAGACAGATCCAAAGTTCAGAGAGCTCTTCTGAATTGCGCCACTGGGAAACACTCCATCATGCCTGTGTGCCGTCTCCAGCATACAGCAAGTACCACATCAAAAGCACAAAATTAACTTTGTTAGACTGCATAAACAGAAGGCTTTGTGTTTTTATTTGTTCTCCCTCTCACTTCTGAAAAAAAAAAAAAAAACCTCTTAGGAAAATAAATAAGTGACACCCTACACTCACACGTATACAGTTGCCCTATTAATATGTAAGAAGTCAGAAAATGTGTAAGTTAATGTTCTAATGCCAGCTCTGTCTCCAATGAATGGAATGAGCCTCTTTCTTCCTCTCAGGTTTATTAGACCTGAGGAGGTGTAACAAACCTATCTCAAACTCCAGGAGTTTCATATTTTTTGAGAAAAAGATAGTGTATCTGGAACAAACAAACTGAACTGCCTACAATCACTTGGAAAAATAAAATTAGAACCTTGCATAATAATAAAATACAACTCAATAATAAAATTAACTGAATATATTACTTGATATATTTTACTGTTTAGTGTCTACTGTAAAATAAATCAGATGTACATTGTGACCAAATTAATGTTGCAGTAGAAGCTTAATATTTGCATTGTGTGGTTGCTAACATCCTGCATTAGTGAATTATAGAATAATTCTGTGCTGTAGGGTTGTTTTTTGTTTTGTTTTTGTTTTTTTAAATTCTACTCATAACCAAAGTGAACAGCACCCAGAATGCTATTAATGAAGAGAGGATTCCCAGCACCTCTCTGCTAAAGGTACTTTGAAATATGCACTGGTCTAAGAACTGCTGAAGGATCTGTATTAATTAGAATGTTGTTCTTCATTGAATAACATGTGATATTTGACAATTTATTATCTGAACAACTGTTCATGCACAGTGGTACGTAAATAAAAGTTGGAGACGTGAGTTAAGTGGTTAGCCATCTTTCTAAAGCAGTTTTATAATAGAATTGATGACTACTGTTGAATACTCTGCTCAGTATATGAAAGTTTGACTTGAACTGGTTTTGTCCATTGTATATTAATAAAATCTTTCAGGGGAGTTGCCTGGTTTTGTTTAATTTTTTAAGGGAGAAAACGTCTGAACTATTACTATTATGCTTCTGAGCTTAATGCTGGATATTAAATTTGCCTGAAAAGATCAACAGAAACCAAATGTACAGAAAATCCTCATTTATTTTAGAAGGATAAACACTGTGCTACTGCCCCCCAAAACCTACATGTCTTCTAGTTGAAGTTGTCTGCCAACAAGCAGATCATTTTGATTTATTTAGTAGCAACAATCAGATATTTTAGATCTGGATTTGCAACTGAGCTTGCAAATAAGTATGCTTTGAAAATGAATGTTTCAAATTAACAGTTAGTTCCAAACTTCTCATGTAAGCCTGCAGTGTGTGCTGAGTAGAGAAAAAAGCAGCTTGCAGAAGCAAGTAGAGACCTTGAGTAGCGGTTATTTGTCCATTCAGTATTCATTATCCATAACCAATGGTAGAAAAATGTTTATGAATCCTCACCACTTTCCATAGGATTAGCAATGTAAGAATCTGTACAACAGTATTTTATTTTCCATTTATACATGACATTGTTTCTAAAATTTTAGTCACCTTTGTGTTTTATAACTTGACAAGGGATGGGTATGTAAAGGCTTTCTTGAAATGTCAAGGCTTTCCTGTATGTCAAGGCTTTCTTGAAAAATACGCATAGGCTAAGGAATACACCAATTTACCAACTCACACAAAACTTGTTATGTTTCATTTCAAACACGTGACTCTTTTCTAATCTTGTCTTCCCGGATGAAAAACATCTGGAATTCACATTTACTTAAAGAAAAACACGCACTACTCACAGAGTAGCAGAAGAAGGAATCAGAAGACAATTTATTCCTACTAGCTGAATAGCCTAAATTTTGAAGTCTAAATTTCATCAGTAAAGGCTGCATTGAACTTAAGTTTAAAAAATGCTAAGACATAGTCCAAGGACAATAGAAATTGGATAATATGTATTCAAACTAAATATTTTTCTAAATGCTAACAGTTAGGTATAGTTGAAAAATACAGAGGGCACCATTTTTATCTTCTTTGTGAATATCTGTAACGCCACATTAAATGTGCCATATTATGATACTGTAGGCCTGTAGCAAAAAGTTTGAAGCACTGCAGGATTTTTTTCCCACTTTTCTGTTACAAAAATTCTGTTTGACATAACAAGAGGAAGCAAGGTTGGGGACAGATAAAATTCAGCAAAATTTATCTCAAGACAAATTATATCTGGTTGGCCTTATGTTTTTCCTCTCTATGTATAAAATAAGTATATATATATTTATATACACACACACACACATAACTATGTATCTACAATCATAGAATCATCAAGGTTGGAAAAGACCTCCAAGATCATCTAGTCCAACCGTCCACCTACCACCAAGATTGCCCATTAAACCACTAGAGCATGTCCTTTAGTACCACGTCTAGAAATACCTTGAACACCTGCAGGCATGGTGACTCCACCACCTCCCCGGGCAGCCTGTTCCAGTACCTGACCATTCTTTCAGAGAAGTTTATCTTAATATCCAACCTGAACCTCCCCTGGCCCAGCTTGAGGCCATTCCCTCTCGTCCTCTCACTAGCTACCCAGGAGAAGAGGCCAACCTCCACTTCACCACAACCTCCTTTCAGGTAGTTGGAGAGAGCAAAAAGGTCTCCCCTGAGCCTCCTCTTCTCCAGACTAAACAATCCCAGTTTCCTCAGCCACTCCTCATATGACTTGTGCTCCAGACCCCTCACCAGCTTTGTTGCCCTCCACTGGACATGTTTCAGGGCCTCAAAGTCTTTGTTGTAGTGAGGGGCCCAAAACTGAACAGAGTACTCAGGTTGCAGCCTCACCGAGGCTGAGTGCAGGGGGATGATCACCTCCTTGGTCCTGCTGGCCACACTATTTCTGATCCAGGCCAGGATGCCATTGGCCTTCTTGGCCACCTGCCGGTTCATGTTCAGCTGGGCACCAACCAGCACCCCTAGGTCCTTTTCCTCAGCACAGGCTTCCAGCCACTCTGCCCCAAGCCTGTATTGTTGCATGAGGTTATTGTGACCAAAGTGCAGGACCTGGCACTTGTTCTTGTTGAACCTTATTCTATTGGCCTCAGCCCAGCAATCCAGCCTGTCCAGATCTCCCTGTAGGGCCTTCCTACCCTCAGGCAGATTGACACTACCTCCCAGCTTGGTGTCATCTGCAAATTTTCTGAGGATGCACTCAATGCCCTCATCCAGGTCATCAATAAAGATATTAAACAAGATGAGCCCCAATACTGAGCCCTGGGGCACACCACTTGTGATGGAACGCCACCTGGATTTAACTCCATTCACCACCACTCTCTGGGCCTGGCCCTCCAGCCAGTTTTTTACCCAGCAAAGAATGTACCTGTCCAAGCCACAGGCTGCCAGTTTCCCCAGGAGAATACTGTTGGAGACAGTGTCAAAGGCTTTGCTAGAGTACAGGTAGACTATGTTAACAGCCTTTCCCTCATCCACCAGGTAGGTCACCTCATCATAGATGGAGATGAGGTTCGTCAAGCAAGAGGTGTTCTGAAAGCAATGCCTCCTATTTTATTAAGTTGGCCCACAACATCAGAGGTGGATGTTGGTGGTATGACAAGAGGCTGAACCTTCCCACCAATATTCTCTTACATTTTGTTGCTGTGTGACAGATGGCAGCAAAAGGGCAGTCTGACAAAATGGCATCTGACATGGAAGTGCATATGAAGCAGAAGTGTGTAATTGAATTCCTCCATATGGAAAAAACTGCACCCAATGACATTCACCAATGCTCGCTGAATGTTGATGGAGACCTAACAGTGGATGTGAGCACAGTGAGGTCATGGTGGGTGGTGCATTTCAGCAGTGGTGACAGCAATGTGAAAGACAAGCCACATTTAGGATGACCGTGCAGATTTTTACAAGTGTGGTTTTCAGGCTTTTGTTCATTGCTGGCAAAAACGCACAGCTAGTGATAGTGATTGTGTTGAAAGTGAGTGTTTTGTAGCTGATAATTTTCTCTATCAAGTAGTGTTATTGTGCTCTTTGTATCTGTTGTAGTTCCTATGGAAATAAATAGAAAACATTAATTTCAGCGACCTGTGTATATTATCCCAGTGCTGCAGTCTTTTGAAAGGGTCTGTACAAAGACCCGGAAACTTTTAATCTTCCGAAAAACAGTTGTTGAACTAACAGTATTTTTTGTGAAGCTGCAGTTCCTCAAATATTACCATCACAAGTGAGCACTATGAGATCTTCTCAGATTAGTCTAGATGGATGGGCCATGACCACAGGCTGTGAATTGCAACACACAATTACTGTGGCTGTGCCTCCCATGCAGGATGTGCATCAGCTGTGGAGAGCAGGGGATCTGTAGGAAGGGACCAGGTTAGAGCAACTCCAGCAGTACCTGCTCCGGCCTGAAAGCCTGCCAGCACTAAATTCTTTGGAGGTTGTAAATACATTGGAGGCTGTAAATACATTTGATTTAGATGAGAGAGTTTGTACTGGGTCAGTGTTTCTAATTACACAGCCCTTGTGGTTTTTATCCGGTGCTACAGTAAGTATGAAATTCAAGTTTTATGAAAGCATGGAATCACAGTCTGACTTCAAAATCATTTCATGTTGTGTTCAGTGGGTAGGTGTGGTCATACCTCATGAGCTACCAGCGGCCCAATATAGGAAATACGGTCTGACAGAGACCAAAATGTTAACACTGCAAAGAATCAAAAATATGCACGTTTTCTTTCCTTAATGTAAACAGCATTTTCTGTTAGCATACATACCTTCTATTTTACTTCTAGTGGAAATAATTTTCAGAAAAAAATGAAAGGCGCAGCTTATTTTAAATTATAGGACTTTCCTTAAGAAAAAAAATCAAAACTGGCATATTTGTAAGTCAAAGACACCAAGACAATCTCTGGAAAGCACTGTGTACCTGCCTCATTACTGGAAAACAAGAATAGTGCAGCAGTTCAGTACCTTTCAAATTTCAGTATACTATTGTTTGTCTGATTTTAATAAAACCTTACAGTTTTTCAGTAGAAAAATTCTAATCATTTGCTGGACTGTTTTCAAAAGCTTTGTTTTTTGAAAATCAGTCAGATGAAATGTTAAAAGTTGGATACTAACAAATATACTATGTCAACTGTAAAATATTTATCTTCCTTCATACTTTATAGAAACTTCTATATCATAAGAATATGTCACTTCATTTCATCCAAGAGCTTCAGTGGTTTAATATCTAAATCACAGAATCCTAAGAGTTGGAAGGGACCTTTAAAGGTCACCTAGTCGAACTCCCCTGCAATGTACAGGCACATCTACAGCTAGACCAGGTTGCTCAGTGCCCTATCCAGCCTGACCTTCAATGTCTCCAGGGATGGGGCTTCCACCACCTCTCTGGGCAACCTATTCCAGTGCTTTACCACCCTTACTATCAAAAACTTTTTCCTTATATCCAAATAGTTTTTAACAGTTTTAAAAAATAGTTTGTAATAAATCAGATACCTCTTTTGTAAGTAACTACTCATTTGAGATTTTAGGATGGATCACAGTAATGTCTTCCAAGTTATGAGGAAAAGTATCTTAATAACATTTACCAATTGACAAAATGGTTTTCTATTATAATAAATTCAAGTTCACTTGGACTGTTAGATCCATTACCTAATGGGCTTATCACACCTCTGCATATCCGTACACATGCTATTTTGCACAGGGAAAAGCAGAGAGGAAAGGCATCTATCATTAAAAAATAAGTAAAAGTTACCAGTACTGGTCTAGTCTAAAACTTTGAAAGCCATGGTTTTGACAGATTACATTACACTCTTGCAGAGTACTTAGTTCTGCAGTTTAATATGGTTGATAGATATAGTTTTAGAATTATTAATATTTTTCAACGAGTTTTTATTTTATTGATTCTCCTTTCTAATAATTGGTTTTCAGCCACTTCTCACTGGTTTTGCTTTTTGGTTTTTCTTGTTGTGTTTTACTCAAGTTTTTCAACTATGCATGGACAAATCCACATTATCCTTTCTGTCTCGTCTGAGCATCCTTCTGACTGGCTTTTAACTGCAGCACAGATCTAACAAATACATGAGATGCTTCAAGATTACAAGTACATCGCTATGTGACAGTCTGAAACCAATACTGTTATCTTATTTCCACACGTGTACCCATCCAAAGTATGTAGTGAGATGTGTAACAGATTGGAAAAGCTTGAAGATGTTTGGAGTTTAACTGATCCACCGTTCTGATGTTTTACAAAGTGTAAATACTGTAAAGCAAAATTACAGCAAAATTTGCTGCGTGGCTGATAAAAAACAATTGTAGACTGTTGGATTTTATTGGAAGATGAAACAGATAACTACAGTTCCAGTTTACTTTTTAAATTATGGAATCAAGTTTGCCTTCACTTCTCATTGAAAGAGCTAGCCATCAGCTTGTTCACATGTCCAAAATTCAGCCTCTACATCCTGGGATCTGCTGTAAGTCTCTGTTTGTTCCCCATTGATCAGGGGACAGGAGTAAAGATGCTTATTTGTAGGGGACTGGAGAACAATGTCAAAACATGGTTCTTACTTTCACAGATAGGCTGTTTTTAGCAGAAGTTATGATTATATAATTGTATATATTAATGAAAGCGTGTACAAGCGCACAGTATGATGTCTTGAAGTCAGATGTCCTTATTCAGCAAAGCCTGCTGAGTGTAGGCCTAAGTATTTCATTGAATGGGTGCCACAGCTGCTATGGCTTTCAAGTTCGCTATGGATTGCAGCTAACTGAAACAATGATCAGCTGCTGAAGTGGCACTTTTAAAACGTATGTCCAGCTCACATGCCTTAAGCTATAGGTATTATCATTCTATAAAAAGGCAATTTTAAACCTTTTTCAAGTATTTCCATTGAAAGTACCAGGATTTTTCAGTACAATATTGAAAATAATAAGACAAAGTGTTCTGGTGTTCTTTTCTTTCACAGTTGTGTAGCTAGGAGACATTAATCATAAGCCTGTATGTTGTCAATCTCAGCCTGCTGAATGGCCCCAAATGTGGGCTAATTCAACACCATGTAACTAGACTGCAAGAAGAATTTAAGGGAAGGGAAACATCTAGCAAAAAGATTACAGCTGGAAATTGTTATCATAAATGAAGTTCAAAAGAAAACATTCCAGTACGTGTCCAAGGCTCCTGGATTTCTGTGATATAGCCTGGCCTGGCCAAACTATTTGCTGCAGACTTCTCTGCTGGACAATGTTCATCTTTACCCACATATATCTACTAAGACGGAAAACTATCTACAACATGCTACAAAGATGTCTAGAAAAAGACAAATATTGAGTGGAACCCAAGATGTTGTAGACACAGCTGAGTATAATTTCAATCTTCTTTAAACTAAAAATGTACCTTCACAAGCATATAAACAAGACTGGTGATAATGCGTTTGTTTAGCTGATGACTGAAACAGATCAACTGAACGTAAAATTATTAAAACAATGGCACAAGCACACATATATGATGTTTTTTCTTTAATAATTACTCTAATAAATACATTACTAGTCCTATTTTTAATTTAGTACTGTCACAGGAAAAGTCCAGAAACTCTTATGACTATGCCATTTGCTCTTCTCTTTCTTTCTCCAGCTCCTTTCCAGTCTTCTCACTTTCAGGCTTCTCACCAGTCTTCTCTTTCAAACTTTCTCAAGCTGCTCCCACAAGCTACTTTCTGCTCTGCCTGGCTGGCCTAGATCTAAGCATGGGGCAACTCCGCCCCAGGTCCACCCCTTCTGGTCACAGGTGCAAGTGATTCCCCAGGCCAGCCATGCCCCTGCACCATGTACTCAATCATCAGCTCATGCTGGGATCAACTGTTTCCCTACAAGTACACTGCAAATAAAATTTACATAAAGTTTGTATTTAACTGATGGAATAAAATTCCATTACATTAGTAGTAAATTCATCCACCTAAAATATCAGAAGACATTTTTTCTTCAAAATGTGAAATTATCACTATTCCAGAGAGCCTGTATGTAGTCAAGAGACTAATTCAACTACAAGGCGCAAAAAGAGGGCCACCCAGGGTAAATTTCGTCCTGTATGAATAGATATTTAAGAAGTAATTAAGTAGCTTGTTATTTCCAGGGTTTCATTTTGTTAGCAAGTTTGAAGTCTGATGTTCTTCAGATACATGAGGAGTTAAATTTTCTGTTTGCAGCAGGGCTTTCTGTGAAAGGGAGCTCAGCATTTCCTGAGAACTGCTGCAGTGCAAAGGACAGGGACTGAAGGTGAGAGAAGAGCAGTGGGAGGGAGGATTTCCTCTGATTTTCTCTGCAGAGTGGAAAGAAGAAGGAAATACAAATATTTGAGTGTAAATGAGAAAAATAGACAAAATGGAGGGAAGTGCACAGAAAGGGGGAGGGAAAGCATGCAAAGATGTTGAGTAAGTAGGTGAAAGGAGAAAGAGTTACGGACTCAGCTAAGACTGTGGTGTAAATCACAGTATCTAGTGCTAGTGATAACAGTGTCAGACCTGTGAGCTAGAAGACAACCTCTAAGACTTCTGTCCTAAATACTGCACAGGTGTGTTAGTAACACTTTGGTCTTTTGGGGATTGCTTTGTAGGATGTAATGCTAATTTCATTTCCTCTCTTCAGCTTTGGTCTCATTTTCTTTCACTGCTTACATGACAGTGTATATCAAACACCTCCTGCAAGATGCTGATCATGAGTTTTATGAAGATCACAAGGTCATCTGTCAACTATAAAGAAAATAAAAACCAACATTCTTTCACTGTTAACACATATTTTAATCCATTGATTCAAATTCTAAGTATGCATATCCTTTTCAAGTCTCACTGGTGCTCTGCCTGATTGGTGACACAGTCAAGGAGGTAGCTGCAGGTCAGGAGGCCTTGGAGTTGCTCTTTGCTCTACCAGACACACTGTGCCATCTGGAGCACTTCACACTTTTTATGCCTCTGCTTATTTGTTTTCAGGGAATACTGATGATGCAGGCTTTTATAAAGAGCTTCTTAAACCTTGTATAGTAGAATATCAGATAACTAATCATTATTAGCTGAAAATTATTTTGATTTTTCAACATGGTTTTTTATACCAACTATTCCCTACTAACCCAAGGAAAAAAAAAATAATGAAAAAATCTACAGCTCATTGTACTTAAAATTTCTTGCTGTTTTCTACTGTTGTCTAACTTCCATCATTTCATAAAAATTAATTTGATATCAGAATAAAAATGCTCTTATGGGCTTCATTTAAGTTTTGTTTCATGCAAGAAAATCAAACAATGTATTATATAGCACATTCCTTCTAGATTATGTGGGTTTTTTTTTTAATATCTACAACACTTTACTTGAAGTTTGGCAATGGGAATAATGGTGCTAGGCTAAATAACATTATTGTTTTCTAGTTTTAGTTCTATTAGTACAGGTAAAAGCAATGTAAGAATACTAATTTGTTTTTTAATTGCAAAAATACTCTAACAAAAAGCTGCAGCTAAAATATTTGTATTCACTATTAAAGTACTATTTCTAGTTTTCTGTATAATAGATGAATATTTAGCAAATGTAAAGTATTTTAGTCTTTTTCAATGTTTTTAAAAATATTATTTTAAAATGTTATTTTTTAAAATGTTTTATTTTAAAATGTTTAAAGTGTTATTTTATTTTACTGCATGAAATATATTCTTTTCCCTGACTTTTAATATCTATACTGTTGACAAAACTAGACCCTTAATATCTGTTATTCTTGTACAACCAGAGAGCCTGCTGGGTTTTATTCAACCTTGTGAATCCCTGATGGAATTATCATTTAAATTCTATTTTCTGTATCTTTCCACTAGTGGCAACATGTGAAGCAGAATGCTCAGATCATTGTTGGTGAGCAGCACCATATCCTAACAGGGACAGGGATAATGTGAGGCTCCCTTTGGGCTCTCATGGCACTGTTTCCTTGGGATGCAGGCAGCAGAATGCTGTTGAAGCGTGTTGTTGTGTATCACGTGGCACAGACACAGCTCTTTTCACTGAGGGATTTCTAAAAATGCCATCCAGCACCCTGAGGTCAGGAAACTCCTCGCCAGCTTCTTAACTCATTGAGGGGGAAAAAACCCAACAGTCATTGTCATGATACACATTAAGAAAATCTACTTGCTATGGGTTACAGGGAACTGAGAGCTAGGAGAGTCTGTGTTTATCCAGATGCAATTCATGACTAAATGCACCATATAAAGCCAACTTTATAAACTATATAAAGCCATTACTACTACTCAAAACTATGGATTTTTCTGCAGTTCTTGACTTTGCTTGCAATTAATATCTACTCACATATTGAAAAGCTAATTACAAATGTCCACAGAGAGTACTCACTTAACATCTTGATTTATATTCAGGCTTAGCTGTCACTAAATCTGTTTAAATCTGTATAATAATATACAGCATGATTTAAAGTAAAATGATTAAAACGGCAAGAAAAAAGTAGCTAAAATTTCTATATATTGCACACCTTTTACACCCACAAAACAATCTAGTATAATCCAGTGAGTTTCCCATTTTTGATTATTGTTTCCTGCTTTCTACAAAGCAGGAATACAAACACCTATATGCAGGAATACCTATCTCTAGGACCATAATTTTGTTGTTTGATGTTTTTTGTTTATTTTCTGACATTTTCTTCCTTCATAACTCTTCTTCTCTTCTTCTTCATTGTCCCTTTGGAATTCTGTTTGCATTTTCTAATTTTTAAGAAAATATTTTCTCCCTCTTTGAGTCCCATTTCTCATAATTATCCTTTTCAATATCTCTGTATTAATCAGCAGAGGAAACTGAGCAGTGCTTCATTTCTTACACAAACAATGACCTAAAGAACTGACTGTAGTATGACTTATCACTATTAGAACATTTCCATTGCACCATATTCAAGGAAAACCTACATTTAGAATTATTTTTCAGAATTTGAGAGTATTGAGATTACAAATTTGACTCAGAAACCTCTTTTAATAGCATTGGTGTGGGTTTTTTGAGAAAACATGTAATATACCTCATAAAAACAGAAAATAGATCATAAAATGATACTGAAGTGACAGGCACATAGCTTGAAACTAAAATCCACAAAACAAAGGAAGAACAAACATTTTCTCTTAACACAGATGTATTTAAGCATTCAGCCAACAGATCCTATTCTACTTTTCTCATTGGCTGCGCAAAATGGGAAGATTAAATTTCATGTTAAAGACATATCCAAGATAACTGGGGTTATGTTAGCAATCTGTATATCTCCTCTGTAGGGTAGGAAGGCCCTACAGGGAGATCTGGACAGGCTGGATTGCTGGGCTGAGGCCAATAGAATAAGGTTCAACAAGAACAAGTGCCAGGTCCTGCACTTTGGTCACAATAACCTCATGCAACAATACAGGCTTGGGGCAGAGTGGCTGGAAGCCTGTGCTGAGGAAAAGGACCTAGGGGTGCTGGTTGGTGCCCAGCTGAACATGAACCGGCAGGTGGCCAAGAAGGCCAATGGCATCCTGGCCTGGATCAGAAATAGTGTGGCCAGCAGGACCAAGGAGGTGATCATCCCCCTGCACTCAGCCTCGGTGAGGCTGCAACCTGAGTACTCTGTTCAGTTTTGGGCCCCTCACTACAACAAAGACTTTGAGGCCCTGAAACATGTCCAGTGGAGGGCAACAAAGCTGGTGAGGGGTCTGGAGCACAAGTCATATGAGGAGTGGCTGAGGAAACTGGGATTGTTTAGTCTGGAGAAGAGGAGGCTCAGGGGAGACCTTTTTGCTCTCTCCAACTACCTGAAAGGAGGTTGTGGTGAAGTGGAGGTTGGCCTCTTCTCCTGGGTAGCTAGTGAGAGGACGAGAGGGAATGGCCTCAAGCTGGGCCAGGGGAGGTTCAGGTTGGATATTAAGATAAACTTCTCTGAAAGAATGGTCAGGTACTGGAACAGGCTGCCCGGGGAGGTGGTGGAGTCACCATGCCTGCAGGTGTTCAAGGTATTTCTAGACGTGGTACTAAAGGACATGCTCTAGTGGTTTAATGGGCAATCTTGGTGGTAGGTGGACGGTTGGACTAGATGATCTTGGAGGTCTTTTCCAACCTTAGTGATTCTATTCTATTCTATTCTATTCTATTCTATTCTATTCTATTCTATTCTATTCTATTCTATCATTTCATTTCATTTCATTTCATTTCATTTCATTTCATTTCATTTCATTTCATTTCATTTCTATCTATCACAATTCCTAGAGAAAATAGTGTTTTGCCTTCTCTCTAAGTGGGAACAGTATTTTGGTATATTTTTTTAAGTAAACAGCACCCCAATAATAAGAGGTCACATGAAGCAATTAGATTGGATGCTAATAGGCTGTCCTCTAGGTTATTGTTAGAATCATGAAATAACTGATTGTGTTTTCATTGACTTGTTTATTCCAGAAATAGTTTTTCATGAGGTAAAACTCTTTGTGAGCTCAGAATTATTAATTTGACAGAAAGGAGAGTGAGCAGAGGCTAGGAGTAGAAAGGACTTGCAGACCTCCCCCATAATACTCATCTGAGCTGTGTGAAACAGAAGAGAATTTACATATTTTTAGACATACATTATCGAGATGCTATAATGTCTGGAAACATGTAAACAATACGTAATGATTCTCCAAAATGCATGCCTTATTTTAGCTGAAAGTTGTTACAATTTTTGCAGGAAATATATGATGAAATTCATATCCCAACAGCATTCAGGATAGTCATATTGCTCTGTCTTCTTCAAATAGATAAACATCAATGATGATCAGGGGGCTGGAGCACCTCTCCTACGAGGACAGGCTGAGTTAGGACTCTTCAGCCTGAAGAAGAGAAGGCTGCGGGGGAACCTGATAGCTGACTTCCAGTACCTGAAGGGGGCCTACAGGAAAGCTGGGGAGGGACTTTTTACAAGGATAGATAATGACAAGACAAGGGGTAATGGTTATAAACTGGAAGAATGTAGATTTAGACTAGATATAAGGAAGAAATTCTTCACTGTGAGGGTGATGAGACACAGGAACAGGTTGCCCCGAGAAGTTGTGGATGCCCCCTCCCTGGAAGTATTCAAAGCCAGGCTGGATGGGGCTTTGGGCAGCCTGGTCTAGTGGGAGGTGTCCTTGTCCATGGCAGGGGAGTTGGAACAAGATGATCTCTAAGGTCCCTTCCAACCTGAACTATTCTGTGATTCTATGATTCTGTGATCAATGAAATACTGCTCTTTAAAAGCCATAAAATTGGATTTATCTGATTCACTCTTTTAATCACTACGTTCTTTAAAAACATATCTAAAATGAAGTCAGGATTGTACTCTTATTCTGAGTAGGTGTGTCCTAATATAAGCAACTCTTTCTTTTCAGGCTATTTATTTATGCTGACAGCATCTCAGTGATGTTCTTTTGAATTTGTAAAGGCATTCAGCCTTGAATCTTCCTGTCTGGTTCTTGATTTAAGACATTTGCTGACAAATACACTAAAACAAGTTGAAATCCAGACAAGTAAAATGGAGGCATTTAGCAGCTTTAGGCTAGCCAGTCAATGTGGGGAACAGTAAAGTCTGTACGCTCAGAGCAATTCTGAAATAAGAAAAGGATCATGTTTCCTTTGTACATTACTGCCACCTGCTGCATTTTATCAACTGGCTTTTTTTCTTATTATAGTCGGAAGAGATCAGAACAAAGCCTACAAAATCTGCATTTCTGCAACAGTTTCAAAGTGCCCTGTATTATTTTCAGTTCAGTAACTAAACACACCTCTATCTCAGTATCCACGCAACTAAAACAATGTTTTAATACCACAGAGAGTTTACACTTTAGTCATTTGTTTACATTTCCCATCATGCAAATTTGTTGCAACCCATGAACACATCTTACCATCTGAATTTCCAAAGAAATACAGAGATGGTACAAAGTCCTTATGCACTGGTGCTTGTGATGCAAACTTCATAGTGTAGTTTAATCATTCTCTTAAATTGTATTAGTTGAGCAAGTCATCCTAACTGTGGTGGAACAGCAATTTGAGAGATTTATATGAGAGCCGAAGGACAAAACATAGTTTGCTAGTCTGATAGTAGTGGGTCAACAGAAATTATTACTGTTAGTTAAACTAACCTTTCTATATTCCATCCCACTGCTAACCCTGAGTGGTCTTTTTACTACCTTTTATGCACCTGATTTTTTTTTCAACAGTTTGACAGCTGCTTGTCACACCTACTAGTCTGTAGCTAAGCAGACTCCGTATCTTCTCGCATAAACTCTTTGTGCTATGAATGACAGTTCTCACCATGTAACAGAACTTTTACAGGAGATAGATCAGCCCTGAAACAAAAGCAAATAATTGTTCTACTTACGGTGTAAGCACTGAATTATATTCTGTTTTCCATCTGTTTTATTTATTAGAAGCTCTGCGCTCCAGTGACAGGGAAAGCAAAACATCTCCCACTGAGTGTTCTCGACCCATGAAGACTGACTGCATGCTTCTCTTGAGCATCCAGACAAATCCGACCGAAATCAGTGAATGACAGTTTTTCTATACGTGGGTAGTATAGTATAATATTCCACAAAGACTTGTTTTTTACCATCCTCTGCCGTTTGTAACAGACAGCTACATCTTTTTAATAACATGAAGATTTTTATTAAGATTAGTTTGCAGCTTTCTGGTAAATTCTTACTTCATCGATACTTCATTGTCTCCTTTGAATTATACCTTTTATGTTTCACTCTTTTGAAAACAAAAAGGTATTGATGATGGTTTTAGATAAAAAGCAAGAGAAGGTAGTGTTGACACCTGGGTTAGATTTAGGTGGTGTTACCTAACCTGCAGAGAACAAAATGGAATCAGGGAAACAAAGACCTTTACTTTTAAAAAGCCAAGGAGAATTGGAAAGGAAATGTTGCTGTAGAAAAATGCGAGTTATACCCACATGGGAAATGGTGAAAAGTAGGAAAAGGTGTAGAGTGTGAAGAACTTTCTACTAAGATTTGCCAGGATTCAGGAAAGATATTTCATAGGGGAGACCACATATGTATGGTTGTTTTAAAGATTGATTTCTTAGGACTGCAGACTGATATCTCTGTCGCACAGGATGAAAAAAAACACCTGACAGCTGATTTTAACAACAAAAATGTAATTCCAGGAAAAGGTGCAAGTTCCTGTCATTGAAATCTGAATGACAATTTAAAACTCAGTCTTGAAATGAACAGGATCCAGGAAGGTTGATGCAGAAATACGTACAGAAGTTCTGGCTCACCAATTTAAACATTTTGTCAAACATTTGTATGGCAGTACCATGTGTGTTCTTTCTTTATCTGCCTACTTTTCTGTAAGTCTCAGGGCTCAGGTCTGTCTCTCTGGCTACATTTCTGTCATATTGACATTGGTGGTTAATTTACCAACTGGACTCAAAATTTCTCCTCACTCATACTCAGTATAGAGTCACAGAATCACAGAATATCCTGTGTTAGAAAGGACTCACAAGGATTACTAGAGTCCAACTCCTGGCTCCACACAGAATGACCCAAATTCAAATCTTATGTCTGAGAGCATTGTCCAAATGCTCCTTGAACTTTGGCAGCTTGGTGCTGTGACCACTGCCCTGGGGAGCCTGTTCCAGTGACCACCCTCTGGTAAAGAACCTTTTCCTAATATCCAAACTGACCCTTCCCTGATGCAGCTCCATGCCGTTCCACTAGGTCTTGTCACTCTCACCGGAGAACAGAGATCAGCACCTACCCCCAGCCCCCTTGTGAGTAAGGTGAGTTAGTTAATTCACCTCATTTGTTTTTACCTTACTAAAGTTTTGGAGTAGCAGTTGAGGAGCAGTGACCAATTGCAAGCACCTTTACTGATGCTCAGGTGTACTGAGTGAGCAGCCCATTGGCTGGAGTCACAGACAGAGCAAGACTGAGCCAACAGCCAAGAAAGGGGTCATGTGCCTGGTGCCATGTGCAACTGTGTCAGAAGTTAAAATCATACAAAAATCCAAATTAAGTTTCCACAGTGAAGTATTTAATTGTTGCCATATGAATTGTCTGTGAAATATCAATGATATAGGATGACCCAGTGGAAGACAAATAATACTGTTTGCTCTAGAAAATGCATGTAACAAAATTGGAAACTTAAGGAATGCTGTGGATAACTGAGTGGAAGTGTCTAGTCAGTTGACGGCAAGGATCTAAGCACACAGAAGAATCTACAAAAAAGAAAGAAATGTACATGTTTCATGGCAAACTGCAAGTTAATACAGTTCCTCAAAAGGAACTTGAATTCATGGTGTCTGAACTGGGAAAAAAAACACCACCACACACCCGCAGAAGAAACAAAAATCAATCAAAAAGATAAACACCAGGTAAGAAAAGCAGATTGGTGGAAAAGTTATACCTGTTTAGGAAAAGAGATTAGTGGTTCTTGCATGTTTTTGTAGAAATTGGTCGGTTGAGTACTGGCCTTGGTGATGTGTTATCACACCAGACAAATGTTCTATATTCTTAGCAGGCCTCTGAGAAAAGCTTGTTTGTTTCTCAAAATCTTTCATTCCACAGGCATATTTAGAGGATTCTGCTGTCTATTGATTTTTCCAGTGATTTTCAATCTAAGGATTTTCTCTGTAGGGCATTCGCTGTTCTCCAAAAGTCAGGATGATTCAGGAACCACTGTGTAAACTTCATAAAGAACCCCAAATTCAGCAGGACAAACTGTCAGTAAAATGAGCTGTGTGTATTTATGTAATTAACCTGACTTTCCTCATAGCAGTTAAGTGTCAGGTAGCATTTAGTAGGTAGGGGGAAAATGGAATAGAAACACATAAAGGAAGATTCTCTGCAGTTAGTAGTTTGAAACAACAACAAGTTTGGAACAAACCCAATATATCCAAATGTTGTGGGTTTTTTTGGAATGCTAATATAAGAAAGGAGAGATAAGTTCAGTAACGCTTGTAAAAGTAACTATTATTATTTCCACCTGAGATACTCTTCACAAACTGCATCTCACCATATACATAATGTGCTGAGGGGGTTACCAGGGGTGTTCCCTATAGCAAGCTTTGTCTATGCTATAAAATTGAAGTATTCTAAGCAATGCTGTAGGGAAACAGTTGATCACAGCATGAACTGATGATTGAGCACATGGGGGAGGGGCGTGGCTGGCCTGGGGGGTGCTGGTGGATCACTTGCACCTGTGACCAGAAGGGGTGGACCTGAGGCAGAATTGCCCCAGGCTTAGATAAAAGCCAGCCAGGCAAAGAAAGGAGCAGCTTGAGCTTAATCTTAATGGTTTAGTTATAAGAGTTTTGGGACCTTTCCCATGATACTTGGCATAGTTGGCAGGATTAGATACTGTGTGTGAGGAGACCAAGAGAGAAGATAAAAGGTAGAAGGCTGTGATCGTGGAGTTAAAATGGTTACTGTATGTGACCTTGCTAGCCTTCGGGACTCTTGTTGCCTGAAAGTATGATATGGGTAATGAAGATGTAATAAATGATGAAATTGTTGAATACAGTGGCGGATGGGAGGTCCACGACATTGAGCTTCTAGAAAGATAAGTATGCAAGGTGCCCCGATGGGGACCTGAAGACTTACTTTATTGATAAAATGTACCTTTATGAGGCATTTTGGCCCTGACCAGTGCCGTTTTGGGGCATGTTAGGAAGATTTGGGAACTTGGTGTCAAGAACAGAAGAATGGAGGCCAGTGGCGAAGCAGGAAGGAGAATTTAGAGAAAGGAAGAAGGAAGAAGAGTGGTGGCCAGCAATGAGGCAGCAAAAGGAATTTAGAAAAGAGAAAAGGCCAGAGAAAGAGGGAAAAATCAAGGAATATGGGAAAAAATAGAGAAGAAGAAAAAAAAGAATGGAAAAGGAGAAGAAGAAAAAAAGAGAAGAATCTTGAGTTTTGTTTTCTTCTCTTTTGAAATTAAAAAAAGGTAGACAAGTTGGTTTTGGATGTAATGATGCCTGCTGTGAATTGTTAATATGTGAAATGTGTTGTATATATGCCTCACAAATCTAAGTAAGATGAAGTTAATGTATTGATGACCAGAAAGATAACATTATAATTTGTCTAGAAAATGTTAAAGAAAAATTTGATGTATGGCCTAATGGGGGCCTAGTGAGGTAAACAAAATGGTAAGAAACTGTATGGTATGACACTGTATGCCCACCTGAAGTGGTGGAAACAGGTGGGATGAGCAATAGATTACCGATTGTTGTGTAAAGTGAGTGTTTGTTTTACTGTAAATGGGCCAAAGATGATAACAGTACATGGCATCTTCACTGCAAAGGGGTGGAAACAAGCTTAGAAACAGATACACTCTTTGAGGAAACAGGAAAGGAGGAAAAAGGAGAGGAAAAAAAAAAAAGTGGTCTGCTGCCCGTGCAGAGTGTCAATGTGCTTGGAAGGAAGTGTCTACGTATCTGGATGGAGTTAGCAACTATGCTGTATGCTTTGTAATTGATGAGGAAGTGAAGGGGACGGTGGCGGT
>WBMW01000880.1:40471-73423 GCA_013396635.1 Penelope pileata
GCTGAATGGCAGCACAGCCTTCTGGCGTGTCAGCCACTCCTCCCAGCTTTGTGTCATCAGCAAACTTGCTGAGGGTGGACACTGTCCCCTCATCAAGGTCGTTGATGAAGACGTTGAACAAGACCGGACCCAGCACCGACCCCTGGGGAACACCGCTAGTTACAGGCCTCCAACTGGACTCTGTGCCGCTGACCACTACCCTCTGAGCTCGGCCAGTCAGCCAGTTCTCAACCCACCTCACTGTCCACTCATCTATCCCGCATTTTCTCAGCTTTGCTATCAGGACGTCATGGGAGACAGTGTCAAAAGCCTTGCTGAAATCAAGGTAGATGACATCCACTGCTCTCCCCCCATCTACCCAGCCAGTGATGTTATCATAGAAGGCTACCAGGTTGGTCAAACATGATTTCCCCTTGGTGAATCCATGCTGACTACTCCTGATAACCTTCTTCGTTACAATAATTCGTCTTACAATAATTGTTTTGTAAGATCTGTAACCAATATTGTAAAGAATAATGGTAAAATGTTAACATGCTCAGTCATATGTTCATGTTGTGAAGGGGTGGAGTGTAGGGAAACAGTTGATCACAGCATGAACTGATGATTGAGCACATGGTGGAGGGGTGTGGCTGGCCTGGGGGGTGCTGGTGGATCACTTGCACCTGTGACCGGAAGGGGTGGACCTGGGGCAGAATTGCCCCAGGCTTAGATAAAGGCCAGCCAGGCAGGGAAAGGAGCAGCTTGAGAGGAAGAGAAGATTGGTGAGAAGACTGGAAAGGAGCCTGAGAAAGAAAGACGAGATCAAATGGTTTAGTCGTAAGAGTTTTGGGACCTTTCCCGTTACACCTTGCAACTGAGCTATTCTATTCTAGTCCTGTGTGCATCCCTCGCATTGCATTTTAAATGATTTTATGCAATACTTTTCTTTCTCTGTTTCTGCTTAGTAGGTTTATGCAGGCAAAAGATCTCTTCTGAAGAAAAAGAAATCTGATAAATCAACAAAGACAAAATACTCCTGAGTTTGAAGAGGAAGCCTAGTGACAAGAGATCTGGCTGTTACTTCCTGCTGGACACTACTTTCCCACAAGAGATAGTGCTTCAATGCCCATAATTGTAACATAGTAAACCTTTTCTGATCCAAGCTGAACCTGCTGGGTCTCAGGCATAACAAATTGAAATAAAGAATTTTAATAACTCTTCATTTCCTGGTTTATACGCCATGTAAAACTGTCTTGTTTAGGAACACAAATTCTGGTGCTTATGAGGTATTTGACTGAAAAAAGGTTCACCGCTGTTCTGAAGAAATTCATCCATTAATGATTATGCCAGTATCAAAGTAGTCCACTACAACAAAATTGAAACACTTTATTTTGATATTGACCTATTAACACAATGCTAAAGAGGTGAAAGTTTGAAATTCAGACAATACTCAAAATTTAAAAAATAATTACATTTTCCTTTCTGACAGACTGCACCCCAAAAAAAGCCTGATGTATCACAGCCATTAAGCCAAATTGATCCTCTGGAATGCTTCAAGCCAACCTCTCTGAAATCAGTTGGAGTGATATTTGCTCTCTTCAGGATTGTTTGATCTACTTTTCAGACAAGACACTGCACTCGTAGCAATTTAAAGACAATCTAAAATCAGGCTTTTGAGTATTTTTCAGGGTAATTCCATTGCTTCCCTGTTTCCTCACCACTCCTTGTGCAACTGCATAATGAATAGTTGGCTTTTTTTTTTTTTTAAATAATTTTTTAAGTGTTATTTGCCACTGTATCCCTTCCCTATATTAGCTATGCTGCTGCAATAGAATGGGTTGGAATATGCAACCAGTGTATAGTGGAGAAAAAGTGTGATCTCAGGACCTTACATTTAAATCAGTAGAAGTGCTCTGAAGTTTTCCTAGGCAATCAGAAAGGAGACAGTGAAAAGAACTTCAATAAAACTAAATAGAGTGAATGAGATGCTGAGTTTGGATGGCAGAACTCCCACCCGTGTTGTAATTCATTGTCCTTGCAGTTATGCTATTCATAGAGCTGCATTGTTAACTATATCAGTGAACTGATCTGCACTAACTGGAACCCTCCCCATACTTCACGCCTTTTGGTTTTCAAAACTGTAGTCATTTTCTCCCTGAGGTGTGAAGCACTGCTGCAGAAACAGTTATCCCAGCACTACTGAGGAGTGGACAGCATGTGTGAGTGACTTGGGGCAACACGGAAATTTTTCTTGAACTGATTTTGTTTTCAAGCAGAGCATTTCACTGAAATGGTACGTTTTGGATGCGAATGCACTTTGACTCTAATGTTATTAGGGAAGAAAGGAAGATATTTTTGATGCATTTATTTTACTCCTAGATGAAACTTTCTGTAGTTCTGTTTTGCAAGAATAGTTTCTTAGTAGCTGTTGGGATCCAGATCCCATCCATTTCCATTTGCTGCTGTCTTCTGTGTCTTGTCTGAAGCACAGATGTGCTGCATAGCAGAGAGCTCCCAATGGCAAAAGGTTTCAGCAGCCCCTCTTGAATAAGAAAGCTATTCATTGTCTTATAAGTGACAGCAGGCAGAAGTGAAGGAGTATGTGTGTGTAAGGAACAGCTTATCTGCTTCTGGAGGGTTACAAATGCAGACGTGAATGTGGAGCACGTTATTCAATACAGGACTGCCAGCATACACCCTGATCACTTCATTTGCTATTGAGTATCTGAAAACAGAATTTATCTTTCTCATATCACAGATTATCCTGTAATGTTTGTAACACTGAAGCTAGGCTGCTTCTCTGACAGCAGCACTCTTTTGCACTGTTTTGCTGTTCATGGCTCGAATGTTCTTATTTGCATACCACTTACCCATCATGCAACAGTGTCTGTCATTAGCTAAAGAGAAAGGTTCACATGAAATAAATGACACACTTGGTTTAAGAGACATACGGCTGTACTGCTTTTTAAGAGAGCAGCACAATTATTTTATTTTGAAAATCTCAAACATTTCATCCTCATCATAACAGTAAGTTATAGCAATTTCTGGCCTATAAATACTTTCTCTGTAGGGTTTCTTTACTGGCTGGTCCGATGGCAGTGGCACTTTAATTAATTGATCACAGTCAGTTACGGATTTCTTTGTTCTTTCTCCACTTCCACTGCTGCACTTGACTAGTCTTTTGATGCCGAAGTTCTGCAATTTTTATATTACTTGCAATGAAACGTTATTGAAATACAACATGCAGGACAAAAGAGTGACTCAGCTACTAGAGTTCAGGTATATCTCCAACATCATACGTGTAATTCAACCTTTCTCTTCCTGCTTCCACTTTTTCAAGTGCTTTAGTCACTTTAACAACCTTTGTAGTCTGTTTCCTTTAATTTGTAAGCTGACACTCTTTTTTGTTTGCTTCTGATTTTCTGGAATAAATTAACACCCAATCAAGATATTTCCTTTTTTAATCTTAATTGCTCATGGACTGTGCTTTCTTCTTCAGTTATTTTGAGAAGCCAGTGCCTGCTACTTACTTGATTTTTACCACTGCTAACACAAGCACTCTGCTTCAAAGACATTTGTACAACAGCAGCTGAAAGAATTACTCACTGCTGTGATAAAGATTCAAAGAGAAGTCACCAGATTCTGCTTTTATTATGTGTTTTGCTTTTCTAATACATTATGTTTACAGCTGCAAGTGTGGTTTTAACAGAATAATGAAATCAAATAGCAGTCAAAAGGATAAATAGCAAAAAATAAGTGACAAATGACTGCCTAAATGTTCTACATAGTAGACATAATAACTCTTTCCTCTAGGTGCTTTATGCAAATGTACCATTTGATTATTAGAGAATTAGAGACTGAGCAAGGTGGAGGCCCAGATTTTACGCAGAAAGGTATTTCATTTGGTTTTGTCATGATCCTCAAATATTTCTCTGATTATTGTTTCCCACAGCTGGATGCTTGAAGTTCATTGCCTCCAGCAGACTCAGCCCTCTCCTTCTAGACTAGAGAGTTATGTTTGCTTTTTTTTCAGTCAGCTGTGACATGCTAGTTATGCTAACAGGCTTACATCCTTACTCAGCTCAGCCACTACAGGTTCATTTCTTCTGTGGGTTCATTTTACCAGCATTCCTCATCTATTTGAAATACACAATTATTGTTAATTTATTGAAGTCTGCTCACTAAAATGTTATTGTTCCTGTTGACCATTCTTTCCCATTCCGCCTTGTTTTCTCCCAATGCCCTGCTTTTGGCAATTCTAAATGCATTACAAGAATACAAATCCATAAACACACAGCACACAACAAAAGGCTCTTTTGTGGACTGAGCCACAAAGTTCAATTATATGCTCACGTAACCACCACCACAACCTCCCTCTCATGTGCATCTATACCCACAGGCCAAACCTGCAAACTACCAGTGTTCACTTTTGCTCACACATGGTAACTGCACTAAGAGCTCATCAAATTGAGAGCCACGTACCTCTCCATAAACCCAAACAACATGATTACACCAGCAGAAACTTGCATGAAATCACAGATTTAAGTCCTATATATATTCGTCTTCCTTCAGCATTTTCTTTCACGTTTCCCTTACGGTATTTTACCACTCTGCCTTCTCCAAGGGTGTGGAAGCTTTTTCTTAACAAGGACCAAAGACAGCCTTCCAGTAACTCTCTTAAACCATGTATTAATAACTAACTTAGTATTGCTAGTCAGTGTGATGATTATGCCCCCTCTTCTGGCACTGCCATGTGTTGTGGTTGGACACACTGCTGTCTCCATCCTGAGGCCCAGAAAACTTCCCCACCCATGAGCCCTCCCCTTTCCTGCCTTAAAAAATCTCTCTGAGATTTTTTCCATCCTCTCTGCTGAGGATGGAAACCTCATCACCCTGCACACAGGAACCTTTCTCCCATTTCCTGGATGAATTTGTCAGCACAGAAAACAGCACAGCATTCATGTACATGTGCTTCACAGAAGAGCTGAACTCATCTGAATGGGCCAGGGGTACGTCTGCACCTGCCAGAGGGTGGAGTGATCCTCATTACAGAAATATGAATTTCATGAAGAAAGAATATTTGCTTTAAGATGAATATGAGATCTATGAAACCAATCTGTATTTTTCCATTTTTGTAAGAAAACAGAACTAAGTATACTTAAAGTGTTACCACTAGTATAGTATTAAACTACAGATTTACAGAACTGCCTCAGTCAAGAGAATAAAACACTGAAAAGGAGCCCCAAGTCAGCTATCATTTAAGCAGCCACTGTGCAACACCACTGTGAAGAGCGTAAGTGCTATGCTTCTGTAGGCCTACTGCTGTTTCAAGAGAACTCTCTCTGCTTCTGTACCACTGGGGCTACAAACTGCATAAAAAATATTTTCCTTGGAAGCATGCAGTCTTTCTTACTTCAAAACAAAATGGATTGAGGATAAACCAGGAGGACTTTTTTATTTTTATTTATTTTTATTTTTATTTTTTTTACAGGCCAACAGTTCTGGAGATTTTACCAGGAGATAATTCCCATTGGAAGCAGCTCAGTAATGCCAATCTTGGAAGAAGGAACTGCTTGTGATAAGCAGAAGGAAAAGTGGAGAAGCAGACAAGACTCTAAGGATCTGCATTTGTAAATGTTACTCTTCAGGGATAATACAGAAATTGTGGTGTCAATTGTCAAAGTTAATATGCAAGGCATAGGCTCACTAGGGTGCTGATCAGATACCTGTGGCTCATTCAGCTGTGCCCGCAGGGATCTCAGCAGAAGCGCAATGTATTCACTTAATGCTGCAACATCTACATCTGCATAACAGGCATCCTATCAGACATTTTGCCAAGCAGGCAAAATTATGATACTGGTTGAAAACTCAGCATTTCACTTATTCAGGGGCAGGAAGGACTGCAAACACCTCAGGGAAACCCTCTGTCGCCCTCACCCCAGTCCCCAGCTGAAGTTGCCTGGTGCTGCACCTCAGTCCCTGCTTGAGAAACCTGATCTTGGTTTTGGTCTCTAACCACTTCTCCCTCCTACTTGTTGCACCCTTCAAGCAATTTACTGCACATGTACCTTTAAAGATAGCCTCTTAAACAAGTTAGACCCAGCATAATCCTCTTTAGGACTCCAGTAGCGCTTGTATTGCAGGCTCTATCTGTTCTTTTACTTTGGTGTTTTACATCTCATGCCCTATGCATTTGTGTGGGATAGAGTCATCCCAACACATCTGCACTAGCTACTGTGGTTGAATAGGGATCTCTAGGCATAAACAACATGTCCATTATTTTATTTTTGTAACTGACAATAGTTCTTTTCCTTGCATTCACTTTAATTACTGACACAGCGTCACAAAGATTTGACTATGATTTGACTACAGTGTCAGATGCGCTGAAGAGGTGGTTTCAGACACAAAGCTCCCTCTTGCAGTGAAGTGGATCCAACAGGTGGCTTCTTGCAGAGGCAGTACTCATATCCTATTTCTTCCCATTGCCCTAAGCACTTGCTGCTGCTGCTTGCCTTGGGCTTCCTCCAGTGCTCATCACATTTCTCTGTGAGCTAAGTCAAAGCCACAGACCAGGCAGAGAACAAACTTGGCAAACAAGAAACCAGCAAGGGAGCAATTGGAGGCAGAGAAGAGGAGCAAAGCCTTTCCTGGATGTCAATGCAGTATTAAACTGGCTCAGCTGAAGTTCATCTTAGGGCTTTCATCACACCATTTATACAACAAAGTGAATAATATAAATAAATATACAAAACACTCTAGAAATAACATTATCTCTGAAGCCTAAGGGGCTGGTGAGGTTCTCAAGCTTGCCCAAGCTTGCACCTAGTTCTGCGTGCTCTGTGTACGGAAAATTACAGATCATGGCCTGAACAGGGGACTAGCCTGTGAGAAAGGGCTTATGTTAGCTTGGGAACACAAGTACGCTGCCTCAGCCCACGTGCCTGCAGGTAGCTAGTTGTAAACTTGTTTGTGAGAAAAGTGCTCTGTAGCTGTCCCTGTAGCTGTAAGCAAGTACCCTTGTTGTGTGTGAATGACCTTGTTTACTCAGATCTGTATTCGTCCCCCACTACTGTATAAATGGCCATGATACCACGGGGGGTCTCTCCTGCTCCGGCTGAACCCTGCTGAACTGTTGCCGGCTTGCTGCTGCCAGCATCCCCTATTGGAGATCCCACTGCTGGCCCACTGCCACCGGCACCCCTAAAGGCTAACCCCTTGCTAGCCCGTCGCTCCTGGCACTTGGCAAACCCCTTTTGCTGGTCTGCCACCACCGGCACCCCTATCGGCACAGACTACCCGGCAGTCGCCCCGGTATCGTGAGTACCTCGCTATTAAACTGATGAATCTGAGCTCGCCTCTGAGTGCTTTCCTTGGAAATGGTGAACCTTAAAGCAGAAGCACTGTCGCTTTTGCACAACACTGGTTTCTGTCTGCTGTGTGCAAAAACAAGACTGATTGCTGTGAGAAATATCTCAAATAATTTTTCGGAGACCAGACCTCTAGTGAAGCAGTTTAAGCAGTTTTTATTCGTGATTGCAATGGCTGGTGTCCTGCAAACAGTAGCACACCTGCAGAAACAGTTTCACATCTTTTATGCCCTATTACCTGACTTCCTCCCCTGGCTCCTCATTGGCTGAGTATTTCAGGTTCACAATCTGCCTGACGCTAACTAAAGGCAGACGCTGGCTAAATAAACATGGATGTTGCTAATATATTACTGACCCTTAACTTCTCCTCTCTGCTTTTCTTCCTCTGTGTCTGTCTTTCAACTTCACTAATTTACGATTCTGCTGCTTAATACTTGCAGTCATTGATTTTCCACTAGTTTGCTTAACTGTTGTCCATTCATGCAACAATGTTGCTATCTTACCAGTCTTCAAGGCCGATCCTCCTTAGCAGCTGTACTCTTTATCTTAACCAGTCTCCAAGACTGATCCTCCCTAGCAGCTGCATTCCTCAAGATATTGATTCGCCCTTGTAACTGCATTCAGGTTTAACATACCACAATATACATTGCACTTATTTTTGTTAGCCCTAATGCAAAAACAAGAGCAACAATACACTTCGTACTTATTTTGTAAGTCATAATGCAAAAACAACATTCTATTCCCACACTGGGCAACAAGATCTGTATTTCTGTGCAAATGTGTGGGCTGGCATGGGGCAGTGCGTGGACCAGCAGCTGCCAGCCTTGGCTGCTGAATGGTCCTGAAGAGAAAACCAAGGGATGCTGTGCTCCGGCACCTGAAGGAGGAACACAGCCTTTTTTTCACACAGGGCTTTTTTTGATATATCCTTGCAAAACTGCAGGGTTCTCTCCATCAGGGTGCCCCGCAGTTCCCTTGCTCTAAGCTGCTAGAAACCAAACTGGTTTTGAGATTCAGAACTGTGAAGTATGTTGATGCACACACCTGGCAGTGGTACATGCACGCATGCACACTAGATTATTTCCCCTAGGAGAAGACAGTAAAAACATGTGGCAAACATTTTTTTTTTTTTTTTTTTTTTTGGAAATGCACTTTTCTGGTTTTCAGTACCTACTAACATTGCATTTTCAAATTATTTTCCACAGAGGATCATCAGAGGATTTTTTAAAAAATAAACATATAAACATTTAAAATCAGCCAGCCAACCAAACAAATTCATACACTACGTTGTACTTATATGATCAAGTAGGAATTTTTTGTGGAAGAATCGTCAGCTTACGATAACATTTGCGAGAGTTGATAAGGAGGAAAAAGGGGGGTCGGGGCGTGAAGGGGCGTGGCCAGCGGCGGGGAGCGAGGGGGACGCGAGGCGGGCCCCGCCCGCGCCGCCAATCCCAGCAGAAAGCGGGCGGTGAGGCACGAATGCGCCTCTAGATTTGCATACCGGCTTCCCAGAGTGCAGTGCGGTGGGGGCAGCCCGGCAGGAACGAGTTTTGCTCCCGTACCCCGTGGCTCCATCCCAGTTCGGGAGTTGGAAACGTGAGTATGTTGCTGGTGGAAGGCAGTGTGAGACACATGTAAATGTTACCACAACTGGTCACTATATGAATATGAGAGCTATAAATACCTCAGGAATGAGTTAATAATTTCGGCTGGTCCGAAGGTAGTGGGGTATCTCAATTGATTGTTCACAGTCAGTTACAGATTGATCTCCTCGTTCTCTCTTTCCCCCCTTCCCACTGCTGCACTCGACTAGTCTTTTGCAGCCCCAGCACGAGCGGCTTCTTTCTCCAGTTTCCAGTCTCTCGGCTTGGCTTTGTTTCAGGCAATCTCCCCAAAATCTGAAATTTGACCTTCTTAAATTTATATGACAAGAATCTGGCACTCGCTACCTGAGGTTTCACAGCTTTCTGCATGGGAAGCACACGTGCAGCGCTGCACGTGAGTTGCCACAACTTGCAGCCAAATTCTCCCCTGGCCCAGCACTGCCTGCAGCCTCCGCAGCACAGAGTGGGTGGTGGCACGCCCGGCCCGCAGCGCGGTGCCTCGTGAGATGGCGAGCTGGGACGGAGCGCCGCGCCGCGTAGAACACAGCTGGTTTCGCAGCGAGCTGGGTAAACAGGGCCCGGGCCACGGTGGCGAGCCAGCGGGATCGTGAGTCAGACGTCATGGAGCTTCAGGGCTGCAGGGGAATCCCGGGAGCACGAGGTCTGTGGCTGTCAGGAGGTGTCAGTTCTGTGGAATGCGCTGGATGGTGCAAAATCTGGGCACAGGGAACGTGGGTGCAGGGTCACGCAGGCCGTTTTGGAGAAAAATTCCAGAGACTGAGGAATTTAGGACACCCCCAAGCTGTGGGTGGTCTGGAGGAAACCTGAGCGGCACAGGGAACTGGAGATGTGGTATTGGAATTTGGAAGCAATGGGAGAAAATAAGCAAAGGATTTCTGAGGAAAATTAGAAATATCTGTAGTTGTTACCTGCTTATGAAAACTGATACCTACTTCTTTATAAATGTGATGGCTGCTCCGAAAGTAATGCCTCCTATTTTATTATATTGGCCCGCAATGTAGGAGGTGGATGTTGGTGGTATGGCAGTAGAGGTTGAACCTTCCTGCCAATATTCTGTTACATTTTGTTGCTGTGTGACAGATGGCAGCAGAGGGGCAGTCTGACAAAAAGGTGTCTGACATGGACATGCAGATGAAGTAAAAGTGTGTCATTGAATTCTTCCACGTGGAAAAAACTGCACCCATTGACATTCACTGAAGCGTTATGGAGACCAAACAGTGGATGTGAGCACAGTGAGGCAGTGCGTGGTGCATTTCAGTAGTGGTGACAGTGTCATGAAAGACAAGTCACATTCTGGATGACCGTGCAGATTTTTACAATCGTGAAATGCAGGCTCTTGTGCATTGCTGGCAAAAATGCATAGCTAATGGTGGTGACTATGCTGAAAATGAGTGTTTTAAATAGGAGACGTTACTTTCAGAGTGATCTACATACCTATGTATATACATAAATATGAATACGTACAATTTAGCTAGCATGATTAAAGGGATTGCTAAGAATTTCTGCTAAGTGGAGCAGGATAATAAGTTCACTTCTGAAAGTGTACCTGGTAAGGTAAAGGAGTTTTGGTGCATATTGGAGCTCTTCTAAAGGTGTGTTTAGTCTGTTGGTGTCCTTCTCAAACCATGGGGGGAAGACTGGGCAATAGAAACATCAACACATTTGGCATAAAAGGAAAAGAATGTTACGCCAACAAGGTCCCAACCCCCTACAAATAGAGTGATCTCATTTTAATGCAGAATGGAAGTGACTTAGATAACCAGGATCCACATGGCAAACGCACACTGTCACACTCATATTTCAAATGCATTTGATTCTGAAGTTAGTTTCTTTGTCTATTATAGGAGCACCTCTTGAGTCAGGCAATATACATTTATTCTTTTATCGACATTAAAAATGAGTGATCTAAATCAGTTACTGATTTCAGATAGTGCTAAGCTGAAATTGGTAAAGTATTGAGATAGCAATTTTTTTATCTGTCAAACACTAACAAGATCTGTAAGAGCTTTACTTTTCTATTTATTGTCTGAATTAATGCATTTTTGTCTAAAAGTTTTCACAGATTTTTCCTGCGCTCATCGTTATGGATGTGTTTGCTAATGGCATATATAGGCGATGAGCAGTGCTGCCTCCTGTATATGATTACATCTTCGTAGTGATCTTTACATATTATCCTAACTTCCTCTTTCCTTTGCAAACAGCATGTTTGCCTTCAAACAGCTAGGCCTAGTCCTTCAAACTGCAGCATCACTCAGTCAAGAGGATGACTTTTTACTTCCATCATTTAACAGGATCTCCTGTTAAGTACTGATGTCTGACCATTTCTGCATTACCTGACAAACTAATTCTCAGCAAAACAAGGCTGCATTCTCAGAAATAACACTAACACTTAATTGCTTGTACCACTGAAGCTGTTGTCACATCACTATGATCTAAGACACTTTGATCCTTAGCAGCTCTGTTAGATAGCTTCTAGTATGAGGAAGTACTGCCCTTATGCCTGCTTCTGTAGAAAACAGCAAGCATCAAGGATCTCATCAATAGTAGCAGAGTATTGTGGAAGTGTGAAAATAAGAGATGAAGCCCACCACAAGGTTTTTTTCCACTTAAATAATGAGTTTTGTGTTTAAAGACTTAGCAACAGCTTTGTCTGAATTGAACACTAAGGATGATCTCTCAGAAAAATAGAGGGAGGTGGATTAGTAAGGCCACATCTATTATTTCAATAGACTGGTTAGTACACCAATAAACACCACTCTGGATTTGCACCTACTGTAGTTACAGGCTCTGAGAAGGATCCTGAACACTGCTCAAAGCCAAATATCTCTAGGACCTCTGTTAAGACCTCTTTAGGTAAAAACACAAGTGACATGAATTATTTCACTTCACGAATGCAAAGCTGTGTTCCTTACTCAAAATATTACCACTTCCACTGCACGATCCATTTCCTGAAAGCACTTGTGGTTCAGAAATCAGTATTTTATATTAGTGTAACATCAGCACTTAACCAAAGCTCTGTGACTGTTATGTCACAAACTTTTTTTTTTTTTTTTTGGAACAGGTACATAGCTTAAATGCAAGTGTAGGGAAACAGTTGATCACAGCATGAACTGATGATTAAGCACATAGTGGAGGGGCGTGGCTGGTCTGGGGAATACCAGTAGACCATTTGCACCTGTGACCGGAAGGGGTGGACCTGGGGTGGGGTTGCCCCAGGCTTAGATAAAGGCCAGCCAGGCAGAGAAGGAAGTAGCATGAGAGAGAGAGGGAGAAGACTGAGGCAGGAGCTTGAGAGAGGAAGAAGATTGGGAAGCAGCCTGAGAAGATCAGATGGCATAGCTGTAAGAGTTTTGGGACCTTTTTCCATTACAGCAAGTTATTAGGCTCAATTAACAGCTGGAATTTTGGCCTGAGATACAAAGCAATCAGAATAAATGATAAATGGTCTTGCACGGTCTTGCTTTCTCTGACTTGATGGAAACTTGGGCTATCCATTTTCTCCCCCAAGTCCACCTTCTGCTGTATCTTCTTTTACTCTGCTTCTATCTATCTTTGAGCAGCAATTTGCTAGGCTGTATTACAGAATAATTCTGCTCTATTCTAAGGCAAAAAATTCAGAAAGGTTACAGTAGTCTATATAGAGCAGGCTGACAAGCATCAGTTTTCACCATGAAGAGACAAATGGCTGCTGAAAACCCCAGCATAAGGAAATCCAAAGAACTGAGTTACAGACAGTGATAAGGGCTTTCTTTGCATGGTTGTCTTAAATACAGCTTTATCTCCTCTACTTTTCTATCAATGCACACACAGACTAGGATTTGAAGAAACAGCATTTCTGAAAGGGAAGCTTCCACCTTGCTAATGTATGAATTCATGGTAATTATAGAGGAACTCTTTTCTTCACACATCCTTCCCAATGCAGGCAGTCTTACCCAGCTCCTGCCAAGGAAGTTGCCCTGAGAGCCATGGTACAAGGGTTCAGGTGGCCTTATGTGAGTCCAGCTGCTTCTGGCACAGGAACTTTACTACAGCAGTTTGTGGCTCTGGCCTCTAGAAGTAGGCAGAGCAGTGTCTACAGTAGTTGGCTTAGTAGCTGAGCAGCGTCCAAAGAAGTTGAACAAGGTGCCTTGTGTGCTATGGGATTACAGACACTGGTATTGAAAGACTGTGCATGCCCAGTTTCTCCTGCTTGGGGCTTCCTGCAACCCAGTACAGGTCCGGGCGGAAGAGGGTACTAGGGAGACTGCCCCTTACACGTGGACCATGATGATTTGCAGCAATTCCTGCAGCAGCCCACACTTCACACTGATGTCCCCAAGACACCCAGAAACTGGGGCAAGGTACTAGAACATTTCAATGTCTTCAGCTAGGGTTGCTCACAGATCCCTGCTCTGCACCAAGAAGGGAGATAGGCAACTTGAGTACAGCAAGCCAAAGCCTGATTGTGTAACAAATACATGGCCTTGTATTAGTTTAACGAAGTGGGTTACATGCTTGCATTCATCTGCTGGTGAGCTTTGTTCACTAGCTTCAGTTTATTTTTTTTTAATGTAGGGAAAGCCTTCATGCAGTCTCACATGCTTCTGCAACAACAATTCAACAGTCACACTTTGCTGAGCAGGTTGTTAACAACCAGCAAGGAACAGTCTGTTACAGAGACAGCAAGCAGAGGCACATCTCTTCAGAGTGATTGCACTAGGAGAGGAAAAGGGTTACACATCCCCTTGTCAGCCTCACTGTATGCCCAGGATGTAGCTGTTAAGGATCCATTTACTCCTGCTACACAGAAGATGACATCTCACCAGATGAAAGAAGATTGTGGAGTGGTTTTGCACATCCTCTGGAAAGTTGAAAACTACCACAACAAGGAAATGTTGAAGGGAGATTGACTATTATCTATAAAGTTAGGTCTGCAGTAAATTTGCCCTAGTAACAGAAGTGGCACACGCTGCAGCATCAGAGCTCTCGGAAGAGGGAGGCTGCTTCTGGACTGTAAATTTGCCACCTCAACATAGCCTATAAACTTACAGGCCTATCTAAACTTGGACATTCAACATCAAAATCCACTTTTAAATACACATGCCAAGTGAAGTACAAAGTAGATGTGTTTTTATCCTTTGTACCGGCAGTAACTGTCGCAGGAATGAAGTGCATGAGAAGGTCTCAGCCTGCTTTCCTTAAGAATCACTACCAAACACATTATCCTCTGCAAAAGTAGACATTAACACTCAGATCTGGAATAGAAATCCAAGCACTACTTCCACCAGATGCTATTTCTACCGTACTCCAATTGCTCAAAAACATACTTGAGAAGACTATAAATTGGTCAAACTGCAAAGGTGTTTAGTTAGAAAGTCTACGACTGTTCATTAGGATTGAATATTTCATCCCATGCTTTAGAAAAAACCCTTTCTTACCCTCAGCGATGAATACAGTAATACAGTCACCTGAACAGATACACAGAACTATAGCAAGAGAGAGCATGGCTCACCCCCCACCCCAGCAAAGTAACCAGACCAACAAATAAGACAAATCTACTTGGCAGAAGGATTTGGTTCTCTTTTCTTTTTTGGTACTTTCTAAACTTAAAAAAAAAAAAAAAAAAGCTGTATTGGAATCAAAGAATCAAGCTCAAGATAGTCACAAAAAATAAAGTATGTATTTTTCCTCCAAAGATCAAAACTAACTAATGTAAGACAATTGTATCATAGAAGTTCAGTGTCCAGAATTTTTTTTCTGCAATACAAAAAAGATACTGCAATTACTTTACTGCTCAAGAATTTCCTTGTTCGAACTGTTGAATTCTTCTCTCACAGAAGTTTTGTCAGTAACTTTCTTCAAACTACAATTCTCTCTTTACCACCCTCATCTTATCTAAAGCTCTTCTTTTGTTCTGGAGAGTTTTGTCGTATGCTCCTCTATAAATTTGCTTAACTGCTCTATATCTCTGTCCCCGCCTTCAAATTTAATAGGATTGTTCTTCTTGTCCCTTGGAGCAAAGTAGATGGTAGGGAATCCCTCCACTTTGTAGTGGTCATTTGTCACATCATTGGCAGTAGCATCCATCTTGGCTATGACTAGGTTTTTCTCATTCTTGTATTTCTTGCCTAGCTCAGTATACACTGGTTCTAGTTTCTTGCAGTGTCCACACCACGGAGCATAGAACTCTATAAGAACATCATTCTTTGGATCCATTACTATGGTATCAAAAGTTTTACCCACTACCACTTTCACAGGCCCTTTGTTATTTTTTGGCACTGGTTGTGACTTCACAATAGGCTTCAGTTTTCCTATAAGAAAGGAAAACATACACTATTGTTAGAATACAGTAACAGTAATTCTTACTATTTCCCCTAAGAAGAAAGGGCAGATGTACATCCTCACACTAAAGAATAAGTGTTGCACCAGTAATGCTTCCTGCTCATCTCTGCAGGAAACACCAGCTAATTTTCTGTTGATATTTTAGCACAGTAATCCTGTGAAACAGGGGCAACAAGTTGTTTTGTAGTTCTCTAGAAGCTTTTTCCCTTTTTTCACAGATACCCACCCACAATGCATTGACAATGATTAACTTACTGTATTAGCCATGAATATCAATGATCAACTGGCACTTCAAAACTACAAGAACATTTTAGGCTTGGTATACAGCTTGAATACAGCTAGGTGCCACAGCGTAGCATAAGCAACGAAGTTAATGAAGTTAAAAAGAAAAAAGTGGGGCAAAAAACAGCTAAAAGCTTTAAGCCACAGAGCGTTATAAGGTTGCACATATGATTTTACTGTGGCCATAACACCAGGAAAAACTCACAGGTACCTTTTTTGAATGCCAGCACAAACTGCCTGAGTGCATCAGAGTCAAACTCTTCTGGCTCCATGGCATATTTTTTGCCACCTTCATCCAGAATTGCAACATTGACATCCTCTCCACTCTCAAGTAGGCCTAGATCTTTTATTTCAGAAGAATAATCTTCCTCATCAGAAACAGCAAACACATATTCAGGGAAATCCTTAGCTACTTCCAGGACTTTGCCTCTCCAGTACTGGGTAGCTGAAGAACAAGAACACAGCAGGATTAGTAATGTCTAGGTACTTATTGCTTGTTTCCTTCTGAAGTTGAAGGACGGTGAACCTGACTTACCAACACGATAGTCGAAACTGAAGTCTACAGTATAATAGACAACCACTAGAGGACGCTTAGTGTATCTTTTAGCATCGTTGGAAGGCTTGCGATGACCAACTAGAGGCAAAGCATGTTTTACCACATGCTCTTTGATCTCTGATCCATCTGTAGAATCCTGTTTAAAGAAAGAAGAAATGGGGAAAAGACATAAGTAGCAATTCTTTTACACAGTACTGGAAACTAGTAGGGGGGCATGCATGAATATGGAAGGAGCATGTTTATAAACAATGCCCTCACTATATACTTAAGATCTTTAAGCACTCACTTTAAGATCCAGAACGTACATCTTAGGCTCGTGCTTTGACTGAAATTTTTCAGGCTGCATGACAACTAGTTTTCCAGGATGTACTTTCAATAGTTTCGCAATCTCGTTGCTGAAGGTGTGATGCAACTTATAATCTTCTCTTAAACTGTTAGCTACAAAATTAAAGTTAAGGAGAATGAAAAGTCACCAACTGAACTATTGGCTTTCAACCAAAATCTTAGTACTGCATTGCAAAGACAAGTCTCTCATTCAGACATGGAACAACGCAGGGTCAAAGAGAACAGCTCTCACCCCTGTACAGGGTGAGAAGCATGTGAGAAGACATGCAATTTGAGTAGCAACTGTTTGAATGTCATTCAATCGCTCATCTACTTGATTTAGAATAAATATTAAAAAGCTTTGAACAATCATCAAAACATACACACTGAAGCATTTATTTGTTTCAGTCTCTAACCCCTTGGCTTTCTCCCAAATAACAGAGTAGAGCTGGAAAGGAACTCAGGAGGTCACCTAGTCAGTCCATTTCCTTTGGGGTTACTTGGGAGACAGTTCTTGATCTTCCCACGCTGGAGCTGCCAAGATCAGCTCTTAATCCAGATATAAACCATGTCAAAAGCAGGCACAGCCATGGAAAGATCAACTGCCCTTACTACTGTCAAGGATCAAGCAGAAACCAAGAATGGCTGCAAGTAGTTCAGTCATGTGAGACACGGGGACTGAGTGCTTCCAGTGCTTTGCTTCTGTGTGGTAGCAAAAATTGTTAACCAGTGTGTCATGTCAAAATGCTTTTTAAGAATAAGCATTACCAGGAAAGGTCTAGCTAAAGTGATCCAGCAATGGATAATGATCCTTCCTCCAAGTTCCCCCACCCCAAACAAGTTCAGTAGAATCTAAGCCTCTGAACTGTCAGATATAAAACCAGTAAAAGCAGACAAAATCTAGGGAGAAGTTTTGATCTGTTCCTCAGCTAGGAATTTTCCTTCCTCTCTATGTCACGTATTTTTAGGGACACAACACCAAGAAAAATATTACCTCCTGTGACTGGCTGATAACTTTAGTTATATGCTCAAGATCTAGCATGAGCTTTTTTTTTTTTTTCCCTTGAGTAGAAGTCAAAGATCATCCTTCAGTCTTCTTCTGCTTTTTCCTCCCTTTAATCTCCTTCACTGAATTCAGAGCAGAAATAAACAAACTCTCCATGCCCTAAGCTTTGAGCAGGATATCAACAAAACACACTTCCAGTGTTTTAAAACATGCATTACCTGCTTCCTGATAGAGCTGATAGGCTTGATCGGTTTCTCCACTAAAAATGCCAATGATAACAACATCATCCCCATCTTTCAGAAATTCCTGTACCTGCTTGGTAGCCTGAATCTGCTTAGATGGAGGACCAGCCTGTTCAATCATGTAGTCGACAATACCTGTGAGACAAACCCACGCCCAAGAAATTGCTTAAATATCTGTTGAACTGAAAGGTTCAGGCACTTCCTCTACAAAAACATTTAATATCATGTTTCACATTGATACCTTTCCTTCTGTGCAGTCCTTCCGCAGTAACCAATAACCGTAACCAAGTCAACAGGAATACAGTCATGGTTTTCAAGGGCTCTAGTTCTGGATATTCTCTTTTAGATTGGTGTCAGGACTTCAATGTATATCAGCTCACCTTTCAAGTAACCCACCTTTCCGAAATTTTAGATCCTTCACTGTCTCATGACCCTGCCATGAGACAGTATTCCACTTGGTTATTCCTAATTCTTCCCTCATATAACAATGCAGTATTGAGCATATCACCAGACCTTACAGGACATTCCAGTGCAATTAATGTCTTCCTATTTACTCATACTGCCAGCTTGTATATTTCAATTATTTTATATTAAAAGGAACTTATGGTACAAGCAGAAGCTGATGTTACAAAGATGAAACAACTTTATACTGATGGCATACCTAGGTATGAGAGCATGTTTTTTCAAGGTTCCCCTAACTATTCTTATGATTTCAATGAGTCTAATTTCTATAGTTATTGACTATAATACATTTGTATCCAAGCCCTTAGAAAACAAAGAACGGAAGTTGCAATACCATATTTTTCTCGTGGTCCACTGTAGTCGTAAGGTTTGCCTTTGCGGAAGATTTTCAGAGTTGGGTAGCCAGTAACATCAAACTTCTTTGCAAGTTCAGTTTCAGAGGTGGCATCAACTTTAGCCAGGGGAATGGGAGGTGAGCGCTTGCTTAGCTCCTGGGCTGCCTTCTCATATTCTGGAGCAAGCCTTTTGCAGTGTCCACACCTAAGAAGTAGGAGGGTGGAGGGCAGTTTTTTTTTTTGTTTTTTTTTTTTTTAAATATAAGACACAGTCCTGCTAGGTACCTTCTACTTCTGCAGTGGATGAGTTGCAAGCCTCTTTCACAGAAGCATAATGACAAAACAGCTTCACCAAGTGTATTCAGGACAGCTAAGCTAGGAAAGCAGAAGTAATTGTCTTCTTGCTTACCATGGAGCATAGAATTCCACCAGAATTATGTCAGCATCATTCACAACATCATCAAAATTATCCTGGGTCAATACCAGAGTAGCTTCTGGGGGAGGTGTCCAATTGGGGTCAGAAACCTCCTTGACTTTAGCTACAATTGCTGAAAGACAGTTCAATAGCCCAGTTACAAAGTTTGCACTATCACATCTGTCATGTATCAAATGCGAGAGTCAATAGCAAGATTTAGAACCATTACGAAGCAAAACCCTAACACTCAGGCTTACACTACAGCTTTTTTTTAAAAAAAGAAAAAAAAAAAAAATCAAGCTCCTTTATACTTAGTCATGGGTATTGCCAAGGTCTTGAATATTCTCTTGATTATACTGAGCATTTTAATTATGCAGAACACAGGTTTACTTTGCAGCAAATTATTACATAAGTTCCACTCTTAGCAGACAGAAAAGTAGTCCTTCTAACTGAAGTTGGACAATTCAGTAAGTGAGAAACAAGTGATTTCAAATCCACAGCTACTTTATAGACCTGCTGTTTCTTACTTGTCATTCCCTCATGAAGCACAATACCTCCTACTGTAATCAAGCCATAATTCTGGAAATGTTCCATCACTAAGAACAGTACCCACTGCAAAGTCATCCTCTAACACACAGAATTTAGAATACTGGCCAAAATTTCAGCCCTCATACTTAAGATAATGGAACCTGAAATTAAAGTCTTTGATAATAATCACTAACCAGAAAGACCATATACTTATTACAAAGAACGAGTACTTACCATCTTCTGTTCGAGAACCATCATAGTCAACAGGCTGGCCTTTTTTCAGGATTTTGATGGTTGGGTAGCCGCTAACATCAAAACGACTTGCTAGTGAAGTGGCTGCAGTAGCATCAATTTTGGCAACTGGAATAGGAGGGTCATTTTCCTTCAAGGTTTTGGCTATCTTTTCATACTCAGGAGCAAACTGCTTGCAATGCCCACACCTGTCAGAGAAAAAGCACAAGTAGACATACAAATGCAAGACAGACACTGAAGAGCATTTTACTACCCTGCATTTCTATAAGACCTTTGGACAGAAGTTCACAGCATGAACATAAGACTATTTTTGTCTTGCTGTATTTTCAGATCTGCAAGGGGTGACGGTGAGAGGGCAAGAGAAACTTCTAGGTCTTGCACTGTTTGTTCAAATCCCCAACTTCTCTTTTTCCACCTCCCCTTCAAAAGATACCACATTTCCATATACGCTTCCTAAACCCATTGCAAAAAAAAAATTAATAACTGCTTTTACAACAAAGTTGCAAACCTTGTACTGTGCTTCTCCTCCCTGCTCCCAGATACCATCTCACTCAGACTTAACTTGGTCTCTACGACTACATTAGAACTCTTTGGGAAGAGCAGGAACTACTGCTGCAGAAGCTGGCACAACAGAGGATAATCAGCATACAAACTGAATACAGCTTGATAAGCTAAAGGAAAACAGAGGAAAACTAGCATGTAACTGATGGCCTGTATTCCTCAGCCTCTCAACTGGCAGGAGGGAGTATAGAAGGAGATTAAAAAAAAAAAAAAAAGAGGTATTAGTCTGTGGTGACTACACATCCTTCTAACTGGTTATACTAAACTTCACATTCAGCTTTCATGCTAGCAAACTAAAACTGCCAACCAGTATCCCTGCTATCCACTTTCTGTGTCATGAGACTTGTATTAAAACAAAACTCTGCCTCAAGCAGCATCATATTCCCTTCTCTTCCATTCAAATACTAGGAAAAGGGCAAATGGGTAGGTCAGACAACTTATCCATTATATCACTAACCTACAAAAAGAGGTTCTGGCAGGCTGGCTGCAACACAAACTAATCATCTTGACTGCAAATATATTTACTCATGTTTTTTCCATTAATAATTCTAATTACTTTTGACCATAAGAATGCAAGAGAAAATGCATTCTTGCTTCAGATCTTTGTCTCGTATATAGGTAAACCCAAGGGAGCTTCCCATAGCGCAGTCCAGCACTACTCCTACGTAATCTTTAAACCCAGTCACGATCCAGATATTTTATACAAATTTATTTATATTTATACAGATATTTTAACACAGCAGCTTGCTAACATAAAAAAATGCTATCAGCAACGCCTCACTGTTAAAACCATTCCAATCAGACAATTCCATCTGGAAAAAAAGTGGAAACAAGTAAGCAACTATCTCTACCTCAAAACCAACAACCTCCCAAGCTCACTTTTTAGGGCTCCATGTTGCCAAAGCTCCTAGCGCCCATCCCATCCTGCACCTAAGGACATATCACAAGCTGCAAACCCACCATGGCGCATAGAATTCCAGGAGCACGGTGTCCTTGTCTGCAGTAAAGGTGTCAAAGTTTGCATCATTCAAGACTAACACACCATTTTCTTCTTTAACTTCAGAATCCTCATCATCATCATCATCTTCATCATCATCATCAACTTCTTGTATAACAGATTCTGGAAAAGTAAAATTAAAAAAAAAACAGTACAGATTAGGTTGTATTAAGCTTAATGTTAAAATAAGTCTACCAGGTTAAAGATGGATCAAGTATATTCCGTAGTTAAAAAAAAAAAAAAAAAAAAAGGATTGAAACAGGTCAGTTCCTGCTCCACATATGACAGCTGTCCAAGTTTGCAAAGAGACTAGATTCTCTTGTTAGACTTGCCCCATTTCATTTCCACTTTCATTTCCATGCCCACTCTGCCAGCTTCACTCAAATATCAGTACGTATTTGCTCTTCAAACCAAAAAGACAGACACAGCAAGAATTAATACATTCCAACCTATGCAACAGTTGCTACCAACCTACCTTGGGTATCATCTTGAAATGTGGGGAAATGGCACCAGGTGTTTCCTTGGGCAAGAGAGGCACATTGTTGATACCCAATTTCAGACTTTCAGAGTGAAAGAACATGCATCTGTCAGAGAACACCCCCTAAAACCCCAACCCTACATGTGTAGGGAGATGTGAGGTGCCCTTCCGAAACAAATGGAGCCACAACTGCCTTCAGGAACTTCAGGGAAGGCCTCTGGAGTAAGACCTAAACTGCAGGTCCAAAACAGGTCTTTGGAGAAGACAGACTTGCTAAATTAGAGAAGCAGGGTTTGCACATGAAATTTGGTGCCAAACACATCAACCAGTACAGTCTGCCTTGACTTGAATGTTGAGAGGGTTTGTCTAATATTTGATCATTCACGTCTTTTAAAGACTTCTGTCAAAACTGTTTTCATTCTAATCAAACCTTCCTGAATGGTTTTGAAGGAATTTCAGTCACAGAACAAGTGATGAAAATACCTTATCCCTTAAGTAAACCATACATCATTGAAACTAATGTCCCTTTTACCACTGGAAGCTCCAGTGGTTAAAAATGTAGGAAGAAAATTAAAGTTTCCTTCTTCAAAACAATATATTTTCTATCTATGTTTAGCTGGCTTTTGATTAAGTTCGAGTGACTGCAGTAGACAGTAAATAATGTACATGCAGTTTATTTGTTCAGGAGAAGAATACTGGAAACACACTTGACTTCACCTGGTATTTGAAAGGCAAGAATTGTAATATCCAGTGGACAGGTACAAAAATTGCAGAGAAAGAAATCCCAGCCTATTCTCAGGCCAACAGCAAACCATAGCAACACGCTCACCATTAAATAGTAGCAACCATTTTACTGTTAAAACAAGATTGAAAAAAATAAGCATGTAAACTCTCTCAAAACAATACACTCCTGGAAAAGCCATGCTTATTTTAATCAGAATGCAGCTTTATACAGTACCAAAACATTAAAGTCTCTGATGAGGTGGAGAGATCACAGGAGATCATTTATCATACAACAGAAGTCACCAGGATTAAATTCTTAGCAACTACTACTGTTTCATCTGATGTAAGCAGCAGCTAAAAGCAGTATTTACAGCTAGACAATGCCTCCTGTGTTGCAGCCTCAGAACACTCATAGGGAATGGCTACGCTTCCAGACACACTTAGAGAGAATTACCAGGGTATTCTTTTATGCTTGGGAACACCACGGTAAAAAGCTAGTTTTCAGGGGATTTCAGCAGTCTGCTGACACCAGTGCTCAGTGGTTCTGAGGGCAGTTTAATCACAGGGCGTTGATGGTTGGTCTGTGCTTGAATTCCCACTGAGCTGTGCAATGCCCATTGCTTTTCCAAGCAAAGGACATCAGACTCGACTTTTACTGACAAAGGAATTTGAGCCAAATTTATTAGTCAATTCTGCTCATGCAGCTCTGAACCTAACCCCCAGGCTGGAACTCTCGTTTCTGATCATAATGGTAACTTTCCTCCCATGAGGAAACAAGAAAGCTCATTGCAGTAAGAACAGCATAAGCTCAGAGTCTGGAAAGGCAAGAACAAAGCATCACTTACGAAAAGATCCTGCACAAGTGTTAAACCATGAGAAACATATAAACATATACCACTTAAATCACTGTGTATCTTTCACTGGAAATAGCTGTGTAGTCTGCCAACATGAGGCTTCTTCAACAGCCATGTAAGAGCATTACACATGCACACTTCCTCTTACTCAGGGAGGGAAGCAGGGAGCAGCAGGACTCCAGCTCATCCCTTGCTTAAGCAAAGCATGCATTCCTGGGAAGCCCATGAACTCACTCCCTGGCATCTAAAGCTTCACCAACACACAGGACCACCTGAGCTACCTCTAATGCCAGCATTGGGACTGGAAGTCCTGCTTGAACAATCTGAGGAGGTAAGAGGCACTGGGACATCCTTCATCAGGAAACTTTACTTGGCATTAACAATTGACGTTTTTAGAAGAGCTGACATAGAACGAGTAACTGACATCTGATATGGCAGAAGTAGCTAGTATTTGTATAATACAGCTTATGAAAACAGAACAGCTGCACCCACACTGAAATATCTTTGTTTCATCAAGCTGCTTTCCAAGGACATGAACAAGGCAATGAAGCAACAGCTCTACTAAAACTTGTCTTCCAGTAAAATATGGACCATTCCTATTTACTCCAACAAAGTACTTCCAGAAAGTTCTATGTAACTACATAATTCAAAAAATATAAAAAGCTGACAGTTAGTTTAGAAATCCACATACATGATGCTGACTGGCAGGCCTTTTTCAGGACAATGAATGAGCTACTCTGAAACTAACCCATATACTGGACTTCACTTAACTTTCAACACTTAACTGGGCATCTGGTCTAGTAAATTCTTCTCAAGCAAGACAGTTTCCATATGAAAGAGCTGCATCCAAACTTAAAACAAATTTTGGATTCTATCTTAAAGCTTCCTTTAAGAAGGACATTACTGTGTCTTTTTCTGAGCCTGAGCACAGCTAGGTGACCTCCATCTTCAGAAACACGTAAGTCAAGATGTGCAACGTGTTGCCAGGTTATAATAAAGAACCCTTCTATAAAAAAAGCCTTCCTCTGCAGCCCCTTCTGTTTCCTTCATCTATATGCTACAGGTGTAGCAGTCATAGCCTGCCCACTGCAAGCTCCAGCCTTGCTGCCCTAGTCAAGGTTTGCTCCCCAAAATCACACTCTAACAAGCTCTGCTTCAAGCTATTGCTTACAGCAAGAACTGGAACTGCTAATCACGTGCTATTAAAATCATGCCTCTGAAAGCCTGGCGGCTGACGTTCTGCATGCAGTTGATACAAGAGGAGTAGGAAAACGCCTCCAGCTGCAGAGCAGCTTTGTGCTGGTTGTGCGCAAGGGACAGCAGGTGGAACACAAGGCAGGCCAGCCCAAAGAGCAGTGGCACAGCCCGGGGACGGCGCTAACAGCAGAGTGCCGGCAGCACGCGGCGCGAAGGAGTAGCAGCGGTGCAGAGCATAAGAAAGAAACAAGCACAGAGCAAATCCCCGGGAGGACAGCTTTTGTCCATACTGTTCCGCGCCAGAACGCTCGACCGGAAAAGCAAGCGTTCCGAGGGAAATCGAGAGCGCATAGCCATCCCACGGGGTCACATAATGAGACGGCCCGGGGGCCGGCACTGGCAGCTCCGCGCTCGGAGGCGGGCAGGGTGAGCCGCACGCCGAGGCCAGGCCGCACGCCGCCAGCGCCCGCTCTCCAGGAGGAAGGCCCCGCGCAGCGGCCTACACTGCGCGGCCCTGCCCACCTCTCGCCCCACCGACGCCCTCACCTCCGCCGCCCTCCTGCGCCGCCAGCACGGCCATCCGGGCCAGCCCCAGCAGCAGCAGCACCCACAGCCCGCGCCGCCCCATCGCTCCGCTCAGGCACGCACAGCTGCCACCCTCGCGCGTGAAGCCAGGCGCCTGCTCTGAGGTGCCTCTCCCCCATTGGCTGCCCTCAAGCCGCCAACCGCCGTCCGCCACGAGCTGCTGGCGCAGCCGCCTTGCGAGCGGCGCGAGGAGGGGGGCGGGGCTCCGCCGGGAGGAGACGCCACATCGCCTATCGGGATTGGCGGGTGCCGCCGGGGGCGGGCGCAGGGTGGAGGAGACGCAGCCTGTGAAGGCGCGCCGCGTGCTCGAGGGGGCGGGGTTTCCGCGCGGGGGGCTGGACGTGGGTGCTGCCTGAGGGCGGTGTCGCCGTGGCCGTGCTGCTGCGTGGTGTGTGGTGTAGTTGTGCGCGTATTCGTCCGGTCAGTTTGGCAACATGCTTGGGCAAACCACAAGTATGGGGCTCATTAAACAATTCCTTTGTCATTATCAAAACTTCTGGTCCTTGAACAGGTGATGTTTAAGCATAAAACAATGTTAAATTCGGCACAAAGCAGTCATACTGTGAAGTGGCAGTGGTGTCTTGTTGTAAGCAGTTGTGTGCAGCACCTCGAGGTGCGCACTTGTTGTGCCAAAAGTGCGATATTAAGGTCTGAGAAGACGTTACATTACCCTGATGGACTACGGATGCATAGCAAACAGGTTGGAGATAGGTATTTAAACCTGCTTCATTCTGGGTTGACCAGTTACAGGACAGGGTTCAGCGCCAACCTGTCAGAAATGTGTCAATAATTTGCCAGGACGGTGTCTCTGATGAAAGCAGTATAAGCAGTTTTTATTCAAGATTGCAATGGCGGGCATCCTGCAAACAGGAGCGCACCTGCAGAAACAGTTTCACAACTCTTATGCCCTACAACCCGACGCCCCCCTTCCTCCCCTGCTTCCTCATTGGCTGAGTACTTCAGGTTCACACAACTACTGGATGCTAACTAATACTTGCAGTCAGTAGTTTTCCACTGGTTCAATTGACCATTGTCCATTCTTACAACCATGTTGCTATCTTAGCAGCCATCAAGGCCCAGCCTTCTGAGCACCTACACTCACACCCTTGTTGCCATCCTAGCAATCACCAAGGCCAAGCCTACACTCACAGCACTGTTGCTGTGTCAGCAGGCACCAAGGCCTTGCTCTCCTGCAATCAGTTTTAACATACAACAATATACATTGCACTTATTTTGTTAGTTCTAATGCAAAAACAACATTCTATTCCCACAAACTCTCAGTCCAGCTGCCAAACAAGTTATGTAGAAATACAGTGGCTGATGCAGAAGCAATGTTTCATATGATTCGAGTATTGCTACAGTCAGGTAGGATCTTCTGTGAGACCTGGTCTGAAAAGCTGTTTTGATCTCCCCTGATTTTTGTATCAATAGAAAAATAAACAATCTGTTTTGATGGTTTGTTTTCCTAACATAGGTATGCAGCAATATGATAGTACATAGTTAGATTGGGCACTGTTCTGTAGGGGAAGAACTAAAAACATGACAAGTTGTTATTTAGAGGGTGCTTACTGTTTGGTTAACATAGCCATTGAGCTGAATGTTGTGTTGGTGTGTGAAATATTTACTGCCTTCTTCATCTGAGTTTGTAGGAGAAATAGTGGCTATTGTAATCCTCTTTATCCTGACTCAGTTTGGAAAATATCCACCAGACAGCTGACCTATCAGGACAGAGGTGTTCTGTCAGGCCAAGGACCTCAGGACTGACATTGTTTGGCCCATCAGGAGACAGGTAAAAAAGCTTGCAGAAAAAATAAGCGTATAAAATGGAGAAGTGGTAGCACTGTTGCTTTTGTCCATTAAAATGTGAAATACAGGATTATTAAATAGTTTTTCTTTCATGATGGCTGCATTTTATGGTGCTTGCCTTTTATGTCTGTGCTTATTAACCAAGTTCAAAAATGAAATCAGTAGATCTGCTGGACACTGAAGATGTGAAACACCGTCATCCAGTTAGACAGTGAAAAAGGCAGTGCAGATAGTATAAATACAGTTTTGGCATTTGTTTGAACTGCGTCAGGAAAGCCTGCAAGACAGAAACCCTGCAGTCCCTGTTCATGCAAGGACAGCCTGATTATCTGACAAAGATTTGAGAAGCTGTGGGTTAACTGTGTTGGTAGTTACAGCAGCCTGGATCTTGGGCAGGTCCCATCAGACAAAGAGGACCTTGGCAAAGGACTGTGGTCTTTATCCTGTTACCCCAGCCTAGGGTAACACAACAGGTCATAAATAAGACATGAATAAACAGAAGTGGCGTTCATCAGAGACCAGCTGTGCTGTAGCTTGGTGTAGCTGTAAGCTTTGTGCAAGTGTGAAATACACTGAGCACTTGGAAAGAGTGTGCTAGCTTTGCAGTTTTTCCAAAAGATTCTTTCCTGTTCCCTAAAGGCTTTCTTGCATGTAGGGATGACCATATGAGGCTGAAAATCCTGGACTAAGTTGTACTGGTAAGAACACTGTGGCCTTCTGACAAGTACTTTGAGTTAGCCACAGAAAAGTGCTTCTCTTGTCAGGAGGGTCTATAGGTGAAAGGTGGAACAGAGCCTGTGACCGGTAGCTAAATATAGGGTCATCTGTAGGTTCGATGTATGGAATAGTGAATGGCACAGCTCCCTGGCAGCATGTCTGATGTGAGAAATTGTCCGTGCTTGCAATTCACTTCTGTTCCATACATCATTACAGAGCAAAGAAGCACTGAAAGTATATGACCTCACAGAGCACCTATGAAGCAGTTCTGGGTGAAATACATTTCTGTCTGATGTATCTGCTGTGCTGCAGAAAAATCCAGGTGTTGGAACACTTTGGCTATTTGAAAATGAATTATAATTTCTGCATAATGTGTTTTAGTTTCTTTATAACCTGCTAGCTTCCACCATTGCCAGCCCAAGGTGATTCAGGATGAGACTGCATATTTCTAATCAATAATCTAAATTGTGTTAGCCTTCTTTCATCTATCAGAGTTAAAAATAATTTGTATATCTGCTGTGCCCTCAGTAAATAGCATTCTAGGTAGTGTTTACATAAGTGACATCCTATTTTTAAAATACTTTTGTTGTTCATTTCCTTATTTTATATATATACATGCAAAGTCAGCTGTGAAATTAAGAAAGGAGAAGAAACAGTTAAATACGTATTTTAAAAAAGACATAATATCCAAAGCAAAGCTAGAAATTTAGTTAACACAAAACAAAAATATTATCTCGAAAGTTCATTGCAAAACGCTGTTGAAAATTATGTGCAGGATCACTTTTGTATGTGCTGTCATGGTCCACAGAAATATAAGTACAATTATTTCTGTCTGTTTGGGTCTTTATCTCTTTTCTTTATTGGAGTATATCAGTCTGCACAGACTTGCATCCTCAGGAACAACCAGACAGTCATATTCCTTAAACACATTTTCTTCAGGAACGTCCAGTGGGCGTTTTTCCTGTTGGCTTAAGCTTTCCTGTTGGCTACCCTAAATTCTTCACATAAGGCACCTGTGTTTTCCAGCACCAGTAAGTAGTGGACTGGCAAAATATCTCTTTATACTCTACTGAAATTTTCCCCTTCAAAAAAGTGGTCTTGGTGCTACTCGCTGTATCTACATTGTTCTGCATATTCTATGGGATACATTTGTTGATCTTAGAAGAGGCATATTCACTAGTAGATGGTAAAGAAAAATATGCCGGTATTCTACAAAATTCATGAAAATTGCTAAACTGATTACATCTAACTTCTTCTCGTGGGAATAGAATGTTGTTTTTGCATTAGAACTAACAAAAGAAGTGCAATGTATATTGTTGTATGTTAAAACTGACTACAGGAGAGCAAGGCCTTGGTGCCTGCTGATACAGCAACATTGCTGGGAGTGCAGGCTTGGCCTTGATGATTGCTAGGATGGCAACAAGGGTGTGAGTGCAGGTGCTCAGAAGGCTGGGCCTTGATGGCTGCTAAGATGCATGGTTGTGAGAATGGACAATGGTCAATTGAATCAATGGAAAACTACTGACTGCAAGTATTAAGAAGAAAGTATGTCAGTGTAATTACAGAACGGTAAAGTTGAGAGACACAGAAAAAGAAGAGAAAAACCAAAGAGAAGAAGTTAAGGGTTAGTAATATTCACGTTTAGCTAGCAACATTTGTGTTTGGCCAGTATCCATCTTTAGTTAGTGTCGGGTAGTTGTGTGAACCTGAAGTACTCAGCTGATGAGGAAGCAGGGTTGGAAGGGGGGCGTCGGGTCGTAGGGCATAAGAGATGTGAAACTGTTTCTGCAGGCGCGCTCCTGCTTGCAGGACGCCTGCCATTGCAATTGCAAATAAAACTGCTTTCATCAGAGACACCGTCCTGGCAAGTTATTGACATATTTCTGACATTCTAATCTATATCTAACTTCTAATTAATCTACGTCTAACTTCTGCTAATAAATTCCATTACAATGTCATGTGTGGATTTGAATCTATGTGGCCTTTCCAGGATGAAGAAGAAAAGAGTGGCAACCTGTAAGAATGCTGAGTAATTATGATGGTCTCGCTTACGTGGTAGCTGCTTTAATTTATTGTAATCCTTAAAATTACAGAGTGATACTGACTAGATGCTGACTGATTCTGGTCTGAATAGGTGTTGTGACAAATTTACTGTTTTTGAATACAAATTTTGTCACTGGGTGCTATAGTAAGTAACTGATGGTGCTTAAAGGTGCTTAAAGGTTTGAAAATACATTGTAATATGACATGTGCGGCTGAAGTACAGAACCAGTGAACTCATGCATTGAACTGTGAAGCGCAGGGTTTTCAATAGGACTGTGACAGACCACTTTCTGTTCCCATGCTGTTTTTGAATAGAGCATTTGTTCCTTACAGCATGAGCTGAAGGTGCTGTTAATGCTACCCACTGACAATCTAAAATATGGTCAAAATGCTGCAAATACACACCTGACATTGCAACAGGTGCACAGTTCTGAATCGTTTGGGGGGAATGCTCTCAAATCTTGTTTTAAAAAAAAAAAGCACAAAACAACAGATCGAGTTGCAAAACCTCTCATTTAATCTGCCAGTTTTAAACTGGCAAAGTTTCACACAGGTGTTTAGAATGACTTTTTGGGTAGTTTTCTTGTGAACCTCAGATCTTTTTTTTGCATAATAGTTATCTTTCACAGCAAATGATACTGAATCGCCTTACACATAATCTTTACTTAAATCACTTCAGTGACTCTCATAACAATGCTTAAAATATCCATCTTGTTTTGCATTTCATTTAAATCTAGAAACAATTTAGAGAGCTAGAGGAAACATTTGTGTAACTGTTGGATTTTGATCAGTGGTTGATTCATGTGCTACAGTGCTTATTTTAAAATACCATTGACTATTTTTTCCAGTTGTCATTGTAGAAACTTGAAAGGTTTGATGTGAAAATGTTCTGCTTGTGAGATGCATTCCACTTCAATACTGCTAAATTCTTGCAAGTTTATTAAATGCGGTAACAGCAATGTGAATATTATTGAATCGTTATGTTCTGCTCTTGTTGTTTTGGTGCCATGATTTTGACTGCTTGTCTGTATTACTTTTTTTTTCCAGCTTCTTTTTCTAGGTATTGTTCTGACTTTTTTTTTTTTTTCTCTTTTTTAAGGGGCTTACTACTCACTTCTTGGATCTGTGTAACATTTTAGGTAAGTTCATACTTAGAATCTTTTTATGTGTTCAGCTCAAAGAAACTTTTAGAAATACATCAACCTAGGGTTAGCACCTGTTATGATAAAATTCTGAGTCATTTCATCTGGAACTGGTAACTTTAAGAATCGTGTACCATCTCTCTCCTGAATTAGAAGGGCATACTAGTAGATAATATTCAGACGTAAATTCAGAAGCAAATGATAGAAATACTGCAGAAGTTGGCATGCAGGAACTGTCCATTTTCAGTTATTATACTGATGCCCTTAAAAATTTGGATCTAGAGTTTCAAAAACATTTGGAAATTTCAAATGGCAATAAAATTCTTGTAGCTGACATCACCCAGTATGTATTGCAGTGCCTAATGTGTATTTAGACACTCCCTGCTTGTAGGTTTTGGCTACTTTTGTGCTAGAAAGTTGCAGTGCCTGGGCAAGGAAGTGTTATTTACTATATGCAACTGTTAGACACTCACTAGCACAATTCTAGCCTGTGTCAAGTAGGGCACTTCGAATGACTTCCGGACCTTCTTCTAGAGTTGGCATGTTTCTGGAAGCAGTTTGTGTGCAGCCAGCCTGTTCAGAGTATGAGAGAACATATTAGCAAAGAGAAAAGCCCTTCTGTGTTGGTTAGCTTTAGGGCCTAGGAATATTCACAGACATGTCTTTATGTTGTTCTGAAAGTAACGCCTCCTATTTATTTCCATAGAAACTGCAACAGGTACAAAGAACACAATAACACTATTTGATAGAGCAAATTCTCAGCTACAAAACACTATTTTTCAACATAGTCATTGGCTATGCATTTTCACCAGCAATGATCAAGAGCCTGAATGCCACACTCATAAAAATCTGCACCAATGCAGGTGACCCACTGTTTTCACAGCTGCTATGACAGTGTTGTTGCTAGGAAAATGTTACCCACGCAGTCCATCTTTCATCAGCCTGAACAGATGGAAGCCCGAAGGTGCCAAATCCAGACTGCTGTGGTAGGAGAGTCCAGCTAAGACTGACAATGTGCTCCGTGGTCTTCAAACTGACATGGGGCCTGGTGCTATCATGTTACAAAGGCAAGGTTGTCTCCTTCTCTGGCCTGACTCTGGGAGTTCAACCCTTCAGCTTAGTCAGCATCGTGATGTAGCAGTCAGAATTGATGGTTTGTCTGGGTTCCAGGTAATCCAGAAGGATCACCCCTCCCCCCCCATCTTCCCTCTTTTCCCCTTCTCTTCCTTCCCCTCCCCTTCTCTCCCTTTATCTGCTGAGGGCTGCATCTTCAACTTTTTCTTCAATGGAGAATTTACATGTTGCCACTCCATAGACTGCTGTTTTGACTCTAGCTCATAATGGTGACATCACATCTCATGACTGGTAATGATGCGATCCAGGAAACTGTCACCTTTGGCCTCATACAGTTTCAATAGGTACTGACAAACTTGCATACAATGTTCTTTCTCTCCCTGTGTGAGCATTCGCAGGACCCTTCTGGTGCAAGCTTTGAAGTTTTCTAACATTGCCACCATTGTTTCCAATGCATTGAAGCTGATATTCAGCTCCATACACAGTTACCTGATCGTAATCCGCCAATTTGTGTGGATGAGCTGATCAAGATGCTCTTCATTTTGTGGTGTGACAGTTGTGCATAGAAACATAGAATGGCTTGGGTTGGAAGGGACCCCAAGGATCATCAGGTTCCAACCCGCCTGCCACAGGCAGGGTTGCGATCCTCTAGATCCAGTACTAGATAAGGTTGTCCAGGGCCCTATCCAACCTGGCCTTGAACACCTCCAGGGACAGGGTATCCACAACCTCTCTAGGCAGCCTGTTGTAGCACCTCACCACCCTCTCAGTGAAGAACTTCTCTCTGACATCTAATGTAAATCTTTTCTCCTTCATGTTAAAACCATTCCCCCTTGTCCTGTCACTATCTACCCTTGTAAAACATTGATTGCCCTCCTGTTTATTATCTCCCTTTGAATACCGAAGGCTGTAATGAGGTCTCCTCGCAGCCTTCTCTTCTCCAGACTGAACAGGCCCAGCTCCCTCAGTCTGTCCTCGTAGGGGAGGTGCTCCAGCACTCTGATCATCTTTGTAGCCCTCCTCTGGACCCTCTCCAAAAGCTCCACATCTTTCCTGTACTGGGGGCCCCAGACCTGGA